>JAAEAF010002162.1:0-156006 GCA_011037195.1 Triatoma infestans | reverse complement strand
TTTTCTTAATATCTTTGTCAATTTTATGGCACGAACGATGAAATTTAGTGAATCACTGGCACAAACGCGGCTCTAACGATTGGCAAAGAGAAAGTTTACAAAGTGAATATAAATTTTGTGGCCAGTCTAAGTTGACGCCTCAATAACTTTGTCAATTTTGCAGCACAAACGCTGAAATTTAGTGGGTCGCTGGCACAAATGAAACACTTAAGAATAGCGAAGAAAAAATTCCAGAATTTTGATTAGAAATCGAGGGCCAGTACATTTTAGTTGCTGGCCCTGATAAGGGCCGTTGGCGGTCAGTGGGGCACGCGCACATTCAAATGTTACTCGCAGCCATGGCCTTTGGTTTTCAAGTACGACGAACAGTTTTTCGTCAATATCTTTGTCAATTTTACGGCACAAACGTTGAAATTTGGTGAATCGCCGGCACAAACGCAGCACTAACGATTGGCAAAGAGAAAAGTTTAAAAAAGTGAATATAAATTGGTGGCCAGTCTAACTTGACGTCAAGTTGGACTGGCCACTTTTTTTTCTTTATATCTTAGTCAATTTTATGGCACAAACGATGAAATTTGGTGAATCGCCGGCACAAACGCAGCACTAACGATTGGTAAAAAAAGAATTTTCAAAAGTCAAATAGAAATTGGTGGCCAGTCTAACTTGACGTCAAGTTGGGCTGGCCACATTCTTTCTTTAATAACTCTGCTAATTATACGGCACAAACGCTGAAATTTTGCAGATCGCCGGCACAAACGCGGCACTAACGATGTGCAAAAAATCTTTAAAAAATTCGATGGTGGCCAGTCCAACTTGACGGACGTATAATATCTCATGAAATTTAATATATATATACATATATATAAAAGGTTACGAAAAACATGTCTCCTACTACATAAAGCTGGGCCCACAAAGTTCAGAGCCTTCTCAGTGCACTGTCGGTCGTCGGGCAGTGTTCTCTCGTTAATAACGGCGCCTTTTACCACACAGTGAGCTGTAGAGGCACCTAGGGCGAGGACGAGATAATCTAAGGGCAGCACTGCTGGATTCGAATCAAGGGACCTCCTCGTTGCTAGGCCAGTGTGCTACCACCGAGCTAATCTCGTCCCTAACGATCAATAGTACTTCATGTTTTAGAAATATATAATGTGTGACACTAAAAAATATGATCATGATTCTCGACCGTGTGATTATTAGTTGCAGGAGATCACGACGGGCGGTCAATAAAATGCCTTCTTTAAAATTATCCGATGTATCGACAAAATGATTGTCTACTTCAGGGATTTTTCTTTTTTCATCTTTATTTATGCTACAATCAGCGCAACCGCGCTATAAGAACAAAAAGTATATTACAAAGAACATACATACATAATGAGTGGAGTAGCTACCTAATGGTAACTCTCCGAAACTACACAAAAATACTATTCAATCTTTTTACTTGAGAGGAGATCACGAGACCATTGTCTTTTAGACGTCTAGGAGGGTTTATTAGGAAGTGTTCGGGAAGACGGTTGTTGAACTACAGGATATGTGTGTGACTGTAGGTTAATAAGGAATTTCCTGTAACGGGTTTGGGTGACTTGAGCAATGAGGTATATTAAGGTGTGTATGGTTCGGTTGATGTAAAAAGAAGCGTTTATAATGTTACGTAGGATTCTGGATTGTAGGGATTGGAGACTTTGGAGATTTGAGCGTTTGGTTGAACCCCATAGTTCTATCCTATACGCCCAGATAGGCTTTAAAATAGATATATAAAGTAGCTTTTGTTGTCTAGGGATAGTTTAGATTTGTTGTCTAGGGATAATTTAGATTTGTTGTCCAGTAGTCGAAAGCGTCTGTTTGGTTCTATTCTTTTAAGTCGTGTATGAGGATTCCAGATAAGTCGTCGGTCTAAGTAAAGACCAAGATAGCAGCAACGTTGACCACTAGTAAGGGAATTAAGTTATAGTAGACTGGGGGAAAAGCAATGCGTCGAAGAGTGAAGGTAATGTTTCGGTACTTCTTTTTCATTGAATGGTGTGTACAACGCGATGATTTATTGATGGTAGAACGGTGACGTCTAAATCCAAACTAGTACTGATTCTTCAGGGATAAAAATAAAAAAACTATTAATAGCGATTGTGTAATTTTCATAGTAAAAACACACTATACAAAAAACAAAACTTGAAAGAAATATTTGAATTGTAATACTAAACTACATCATCCCAAAGATGGTCATCCCGTTTGGGATGATGTAGTTTATAAGTAACTCTTTCTTTCAAGTTTTGTTTAGGGTTTTACTATGAAAATTTTGTGTAATTCCTATTAATGGTACTTTAATTTTATCCCTGAAGAAGACAAATTTGTCGAAATGTCGGATAATTTTTAAAAAGTGTATTTTTATTGAGACTCCGCGAGATCTCCTGCAACTAAAACATATATATGAAAATGAAAGAAATAATCAATAAGTTTGAATAAAGTTTTCGTACAATAAATAGCTTACGTTTTCCCACAATATATTAAATGAATGGCACAAAGTAAAATTGAAAGCCTACTTACCATGACCACTAAATCCAGTTGCTAAATAAAGATTATTATAGCCTGGATGAGGCCCCACAAAAGCGTTTTCATCGAACGTATTGAAATCATAAAACCCTGCCCAAGAGTTTTTTAGCTGAAAATTTGTAAAAATAAATGATTTTTTAAATCTGTTTACACTTACATTATTTGACTTTAATTTATATTTATCCATAAAGCACTTTTTTTTTACTTACTTTACATTTCTCAAAAACTGGCACCCTATGAGCAATGATAGGCCATACTTTTTCTTCAAAATAATTTTCTTCCACATTCAAATTATCGACAGATGGTTCTTCAGTTTCTGGTGGTGATAAACCGCACAGATAATGACCTCCAATACCTTCTCTCCTTCATTAACATATATCTGTCATTAGAAATATTTCCTACTACAACTCAATATTTACTTTTATAACAAATACTGTGGGGAAAAACATCTGTTCAGTTACTGTATTAACTAATTTTCTAAGCTTTCTCCACATAAAACCTCCAATTCTCTCTATTACTCATAAAGCCTGAAGAAGTAATTCATGATTTATTTCGCAGGTAAACTCCAGCTAATCACATTCATTTTTATTTATCCCATCTCCTCACGGAAATATCCACTTCTTCAGGGTTCCTGGATTCTCTATAGTTATCCCAGCTGTATGATCAGTCGGAGTGACAATGAAGCTAAAAACACTGCTGGGTATAGTTTTGGTATACAGAAAGAAGTTGTCTGTAAAGTGTACAACGTGCAGGTATAAGTGTAGTGGAGTGTATTCGTTAAACCCAAATAGCCGCATACCTAACTACCTGTGCAAACCATATGTTGTGCTGAACGTACCAGTGCATAATTTATTCGTGTTGTCAGGCTGGGATACCCGCAGGGATGATCCCTGAAGAAATGGCTAATGCTTCTATCTAAGCGTACCTGCATAACTACATGAACATACACTGAAACCCCAGCACCAAGACAACTGTTTGGGCAATTACTTGGATTAGCAAACCCACATGTAAAGCTCATCAACACAACTTATAATCACTAACAATTATAAATTTTACTTTATAAATGGCTACAAACACTGACACCCAGTGATTTGACAAAGGCGAAGATTTTCTACGTCGCAACTGATTTGCTTTATATCTTCTTCCTCTACACCATTCCCTCTTAGAACTTACACACTTTACAGTTATCAATATAATATATACTAATATATTTATGGAAAGGAAGTACTAAAAAAATCTTTTAGGTCACTGTTGATTTGAGTTTGCATCCATTCCCACCAAACAATCACATAGTAAAGCATATCCCGGTGATAGTTTAAAAGCAGATTAAAAAAATACCTTAAATATGCACCAGTATAATCAATAAGTAGAGGAGTATTCATTCCTGGTCCTTCTGGGCAATGCACTACATGAACATAACGTTTCCTAAAGAAATATAAACCATAAACAAATAAAATCACATTACTAATATCATTCTCTGTTATTATTTATTAAACATTTTGCTATAACAAACCTTGGTACGACTGGAAGCGGAGCAACTCGGGGCCCAGTTCCAATTCCCATTCCGGCTAATCGGGCAACCTGACCCGACATTGCACCGGCTGCTATTATACAAATTGCAAAATTTATTGATTTTTGTGTGCCATCTGGCAATTTCAACTGAAAAGAAAAAAATCGTTTACTATTTGTTGAATTTATAAGTGCGAATTATAACTCATTATCCAACTGCGAATTCTAACTTATATCTTTACTACTAAAGGAAAAACTTAGGAATTAAGAGAAAAAAAATTGAATTTCTCTTTTCTACTTATATAATTTCACTTACCACCAAGATGGCTAGAGTATTGAGGAGTTTCCAAACAATGAAAAAGAACCTGGTACGAAACACCCATACAACTAATTCTTAACATAATTCTCGCAATTTAATTGAATGTTTACATCAAAAATGTAGTTTATATATTATATATATGGAAAAATATTTCAAATAAAGTTAACACAAAATTTTGCAAAAAAAAAACTCGTACAACTGGAAGCGGAGCAATTGCGGGCCCAGTTTCAATTGCCGTACCGCTTTTCGAGAAAATTGCTAGAAACAAAAAACATTCCCCGAAAAACAAGTCAAGTAGTACTACTATTCCTTATTTTAACCAAAATCTACGTTTCGGATCCCCGGGCAGTATTTAATATTTTCCAGACGGGCTACGTATTATGCAAGACTTTTGTTGCCAGCATTTTTTGGTTGGGCAAACCGACCTTATATATGATTTTTGTGCGAATATCGGTGGATGTCTCTTACCTGAATGCGATAAGACAATTTGCGATTACGGCTTACACTGCCCGCAAGCGGTATCTGTTGCATGTAGTTACTTGGGGAGTAGCGACCCCCACGGATTACCACAGCTCAGTACTCCATGCACTTCGTCAGAACAGTACACAATACACTTAAATTACATAACTTTACAGACAAGGATATCACAGTACACAAACTAGGGTCTCCGTCCCTATTGGACGGAATTGGCGTAAGCCAAGGGAGAAGGAAGGGATTAGCTCAGTGGTAGCACGCTGGACTAGCAACGCGGAGGGTCCCGGGTTCGAATCCAGCATACTGCCCTTAGATTTTTCTCTTTCTAGGAGCTTCTACAACTCACTCTACGGTGATGAGCAGTGTTGTCTGTAGCTAGAGAACACTGCTTGGACTCTCGGCAGTGCAGTGAGAAGACTCCAGGAGTTACAATAGATCTTTCAGGTCGCAGTGCGATAATCCCCTACAATAATCTACGTCTACGGCTTACACTGACGTGCCCAAGGTATATTTTTCTTGGCATTCAATACCGGCAAAAATATAATAATTTGAAGTCCAGGGTGAACAAAAATTTGTTTTAATTAAATAAACTTGTATTTTGTACCACAATAATCTTAAGTAATCATGTCATTTAATATCATGTTTAAGAGAATCTAATTACAAACACCAATCACTTGCAGCAAAAGTCTTGCGCACTAGACTGCCGCTGAAGAAGATTTAATGGAAATACAAATGAGGGTAACAAGGAATAGATCACAATCTAGCATTCCATTAGAGGATCGCTTCCTGGTTTAAACGGCTAACAATTAGATCCAAGTAAAGATAGAAACAGTTCCTTCATAGTATGCATCCTTTTCTTAATTCTGATCTGTTTCGGACTTTTTATCCATCACCAAAGTTGGTTAATCAACTTTACATAGAGAGCTGACTTTCACTTTTTCAAGAACATGGTTCGATTTACAAAGCTTGAATGAATCTTTATAACAAAATCTCTTATAAATACTAATCTCTATAAAAAGAATTGAAAACCGGAGATGGAGAATGATGGATTAAAAGTCGAAATCGGGCAGTATCAATAAATGAAGGACCTTGACAACACAGACACAATCTTATTAAATGGCCAGCATTGTGGACTCATTAACGTCCAGTATTCGAGTTACTTTTTCATTAGATTTGTCTCACATTTTTTATTTTAATTTAATGTTTATCAAGGATATTTCAATCATTTCAATAACATGCAACTCAACGTTTTCATAAAAGACTCGAATACTGATGAGTATTCAGTATTCATAAAAGACTCCGAATCTTTAGCGATGTCTTAGTATAAAATGAGCACATGGTTTGATTTGCACAAGCTTAATAACTAGGTAGTTTAAAAAAAATGGTGAAATTTATCGTTTAGGAGTGGAAAGAAATCGTCAGTAAAATAAAAAAATTGTAAAAACGAACCAGTTTATATTTCAATTAACCGAACTAGTTTATATTTTTTATTTAATATGGGTAGGCCCGCAATGCTGGATAACATCTGGTAATTTATACGTCGTACCATGCATATTGATTTTGTTCCTGACCGGTTTCGGATTTTCATCCATCGTCAGAGCAAATTCACCAAGTTCGTCTAGAGAGTTCACTTCAAGATAATATTTCTGTTAGACTCACACTTGTTGGTTGCATATATGTGCAGAGGTCGATAACCTACAAGTTGTATATATATAAATAACCAACAAGTGTGAGTGCAACAGAAACATTACGTTGAAGTGAATCTCTACACGAACTTGGTGAATGTGCTCTGACGATGGATGAATATCCGAAACCGGTCAGGAACAAAATCAATACATGCTACGACGGATAAAATACCAGATTTTTTTTTTTAATGTAAAAAGAAACCATAAATTGTTATTTAATAGACAAGTTTCCGATAGGTTAAATCAGAAACATTGCATTCTATTTTTTATAATCTACAGAAATTGCACAGTCTAATATAGTGTGATTTTCTTCATGCGGATTTTAACATCAGAGCTATTTGAATGAAGGAGGGAGCCGGCGGGGCCACCTGATATAATTTGAGATCGAACCAACAAAATTTAATAATACAGAGTGTATAAACTGAATGTGCTCTGTGCAAGTCTGTGTTATCACACTGTCTGACAAACGCATCCTGAAGATGGGCGAACGCCCGAAACCGGTCAATGACCACAAAATGAAGCAGGCTACCACGGAAAATGTCTCTGATGCTTTCCAGCTCTGTGGAACCAACCACCACAACAAAATTTAATAAAATGAAATGTCATAGATTCCAATTAAATTTGAAAAGAAAACAAGGGCTAATAAGAATTAATAGGTAATACATTTTCAGTCTTTATTATTCAATAAATAATCAGATATTAATCCAGAAATTGTTTTTTTATGCAACTTCCTCCGGCACATTCCTCTCACTAAATTGCGAAAATTACTTTAATATTATAATTTATTAGTTTTCTTAATATTTTCATTTCGTAATCCTTGTTCGTTATGCGAATTAAATTAAACATAAGAATAACTTTGCAAAATCTTAAAAAGTTCACAAGAATTTTTTCTCTGCAATGAAAGAGTTTTAAAAGTAGTAGCTAGGATTTCACATCAATGATTTAAAAAAATTATGTGTGCAGGTTAAAAAAATCAAGTAGTAATTACATAAGTTTCGAGAGCCTCGACCTAAAAAAAAACTGAGAACCATCTCAAGCCAAATTTACATTCGACACATTGATTTGTTTGATAAACCCCCTATGTACACCCATAAATTATAAATTACTATTTTCAACTGTTCAATAGAACTATTTCTGTTAAAATAATACTAAAAATAATTTTTATTAAACATTAATAATTTAAAGTTCCATGAAAAATTTGTTCAGTA
Source organism: Triatoma infestans (assembly GCA_011037195.1). NCBI lineage: Eukaryota > Metazoa > Arthropoda > Insecta > Hemiptera > Reduviidae > Triatoma > Triatoma infestans. Next base: position 148,267 of record JAAEAF010002162.1, on the reverse strand, counting down.
CATAACTAAATTTACTCTTGGAAGCCAATTAAAAGATATCTTTGCCTCTTTAAATAATTCATTAATTCTCTAACATTATTTAAACAAAAAAACTCACGAAAACTCTCCTAAGGTTTTCATATTTTGTTGAATCATCACCAATAACTTCATTATCCTCGTCGAAACCAAATTTCGTTACTTCACCGTGTAAGAATTCTACACCAAGATATATTGCTTTTCTTTTAAATGCTTGAAGAAGTGACCAAGGATCAAACCTGCAATTAATAATGAACCCTATATAAAAAGAGAAAACAACTATAAACCTAATTCAATTCTTTAATATATTTACCATCCTTCATTTTCCAAACCGTGTGAAGCAATAGCAACGTCTTCTGTATTCAGCCAAGGGAACTTTACTTTTAATTTTTCCGGAGACAAAAGTTCTACCTTAGCTCCCAAAGAGCTAACATGTTAAGTAAGATTATTATATCATTGTAAGTGATATATCTAATATATTTTAAGCAATTTACTTAAACATTTGGACTGAATTAAAATTATATTATACAATTACCATCACTTGAAGAAGGTACAGTAAAATTTTTTGAGATGCCATTATACGTATACTACTGGCAGGAAATTTGAAACAGATCACCTTACTTTCAGTATCTTCTTGAATATGCCTCTTTATCCTAAAAATATTTATTTCAATCAATATAAATAAGAAATATAATGTTCCATTATAAATATTTATTCCAAGTTATTAATAAAAAAATGTCTGCTTTACTTATGTTTTTGATCCGTCGAAATATCCACACGATTTTTAGGCAATGGAACAAACTATTTCCGCAGAATATCAGATTCAATTTCGTTCCATTATTCTTTACGTCCCAAAGTGTGTTTACTGAGGATAGCTGGTGTTCCCCCTATTCTTCTCCTAAAATATTTGACGGATCTTACTTATATGTTTGATGTTGTTGTCGTGCATAAAATCGTACTAGTTATCAAATTATCTTTTCCCCGATCTTAGTACCTGATACGAAAATTTTTTTTATAAACCTATTGCCCATTACGCCTTAAATCTTAGTTAAAAAGCTCAAACTTTGCTCCACCAAAACTTCTCCAGTGAGTAAATCACCACCATGTTTACTGTAGTAGCCAACCACGCTTGGGAGTACCTTTCTAAGGAAAATCTTCATATTACGCCTTAAACAAAAAATTTGGAACCTGGTCTCATCCTTGCAAAGAACATTTTACCGTGTGAATGCCCATTTGAGTCTTTTAGTTTTATTATTTGAACGTAGGTAAAGTTTGCAAGCAACACGCGGCTATGTAAGCTAATTTCTTCAGCCGATCTTTTATTGTTGACGTGCAATTGGAACCTTATTGTATTGGATGTCATATTTTTTCTCCATTAACCTTCTATAGGTCACATAGTTCCTCGCCAAGTAATTACAAGGTTTTACTTAAGTTTGAAGGTGTAATAACCAAACAGGATTCTCAATATTCAATATTCGAATATCAGTACTACCCCTGGGAAGTGGTTATTTGAAAATCAGTAATGTTTTCATGCATGACAGCAATCCCAATCATACAAATAAGATCTGTAAAAATTTTTTAGAAGAATTAGAATATCGCAAAACACTGAAAGTTATGGCACTGCAATGGGACCGACTGACGATGATTAAAAATTGTGGTGGATATTTCGTCGAATCAAAAATATAAATAAATCAAACATTTTATTAATAAACTGTAATAAATATTTATAAAGGAACATTATATCTTTTATTTACATTAATTGAAATAAATACTTTGTAGATAGAGAGGCATTTTCAAGTATATTTTGAAAGTTAAATGAACTTTCTGCGGTAGCGTATATGAAATAAAATTATTAATTATTAAAGCACACTTAAACTTACGTTTGCAACTTAACATTTTCTATTATTCTTTGAACATTTTTCTCTGAGGCCAAAAAAAGATAACCAGCAGGATTGAAGTCAATGTTAGGGGGATCCTCACCTTGAATACTCAGATGGTGCTTTATATTTCTCAAGAATTCTGCTGAATACAAAGACAGTTCAATGTTTTCCTTTAAAGAAAACTGCTGTCTTATACCTCCAACAGATAGTGCAGTCGTGGATTTCAAATACTAGGAAAAGAAATTACTTAAATTAAGATGATAATAGTAATAATACAAGTTTCTAATGCTTCTACAAATAATACTTCATACTACCTCTAAGTTATTAAAGTTACCAGACTTTACCGATGGATCTTTTTCCACAACAACAATTTTGAGGCCCTCCAAGCCTCTCTGCTGCAGCCAATATGCAATAGAAAAACCCATAACTCCTCCACCAATAATAAGAACATCGCAATGTGTTGGAAATTTAGGAGATTTTAAAACCATTCCCGTACCCAATATCCAATTCTTAATGTCTCTAAAATCGTCGGCAAATATCCTAAATGTTCTGTTAAAAGGGTTTTCATTGTCATTTAAATTAATAAGGGAAGTGGAAATACAAGACTTTGTATTTATTAAATGAGCTGTTCTAAAACTCAGTAGATACTTATTATGTATTAGCGAATCCCCAGTATTAGTTATATATCTTGTTAAGTATTTAAAACAAGTATTAGCCATTTTCAAATTAGATCGCTAATTTGAAATAAAACCGTTAAATTATCACGCGATTTGAAAGTACAAACTTGGAATTAACGCCACAAAGATTACAGTTAGACTGTTAAAGTGTATGAAGTTTGAACTCATTTTATCTCAAATTTATCAGCAGCATATAAGAGGGCACTCAAAATTATTATTTACTTTATCACTGATTATTGTCTAACGACACATGCATCTAACACTGTTATCAGTGCATAACCTTCTGCAATGATATTTACAGATATATATATCGATATCGTGAAGTAGGCTATCACGGAAAATGTCTCTGATGCTTTCCAGCTCTGCGGAACCAACCACAACAACAAATATATCGATATATTTGATATTTACAGAAATATTTTAATTAATTAAAAAAAAAATGTTATGGCGCAAACCTTTCATCGCAGAATGAATATCCATTTCTGAAAAAAAAAGAAAAAGAATTCGCTGCAATTTCCTGATTTTGAAAATTCTTGGCTTCTCCAAAAGGAGAGATACACCATCCAGCCGAACGGCGATGCTGCTCAACTAAATTGAGTTGCAATGACACAGCGTACTGATCAATCAAGATGACATCCATTAAATCAGCAAAAGAACAAAATATTGGTTAGGCAGTCATAAAAGCAATTAACAATTCGATTCGTTGGATTCGCGTCAATACTACAAAAAAACAGTAGATCTGGTAAAAGAAACACATTCAATCAGCAGATGTCATGAACCATATATGTGAATATTAATTATACCGAGGGAGGCAATGATTATTTGCTCTGCGATCACCGTCAGTTTCTTTCTGTCGATACCGACATCGTCGAAGAAAGATAGAGTATTTTTTTGGAGCCATTCCCCTGGAATCAAACCAAAGTCCATAGACCGCGAATCCCCGCTCCCCGAACTCTTCTCTGAACTTCTGTTGCAGGAAGGGCACAAATTTTTCGTAGATGCCCTTCTTTTTATTGCTAATGAGTTGTGCTTGATTGGGTTCATTGCCCTCAAACCTCACTGTGGGGTCCAAGATCAACGCAGTTCCACCTTTGCCGACAAACGCTACTATGTCTGCCTTCCTCGGCGACCCATCTGTGTCCACCCAGTATACCTCTTCACGGCACGCGTAACCTTTCTCTTTGCATAAGCTCAATGATACTCCTCTTAACGCCATCCCTCCTCTTAACTCCTCTTGTGCCGGCGGGTCACAAGCAACATGCTGTTAGGGCAGCTTCCCAGCACATGGGATGGAGTTTCCTTCTCTCGGCCGCATCTGTGGCAGAGGATCCCAACGTCATACGACGCCTGATCACCTACTCCCGGTACACCACGGAGAGCAGCATAATTAGTGTTATTCTACTAAATTTCAATATTCTACCAAAATTTCATATTCAATTCTACTAAATTTTTGGGGATACAAAAAATATTCATTTATATCATTTTTCACAAAATTCAGTATTTAGAGATTACTGAAATTATAGTTTTAATCAATCAGACTCAACTCAGAAAGGTTACTTAAGTAGCAGAGTTGCATAATAACAAAAAAAGGCTTTTGCAATAATAGTGTATGATTAAAACCTTTCAACAAAAAATAATATGAATATAATATTGAATTGAATTGAAATTTTATCTGCTCAAAAGAAATGCAGTCTTATAGTAAAGGGGTCGCCCTTGCATTGAATAATAAAATAAAATATAAGAACAAGATATGAAAACAAATATAATAAAAGAAAAAAATAAACTCTTTAAATATACACAAAATATTATCACTTAATAGTACAAGAGAGTAAAAAAACAACATACATTCATATAATTTTCAATAAATTGCATATTTAGGTCTTAATTGAAGTGCTTGATTTACATAATTAAAGATGCTATTTATTTTTTCTATTGAATTCATGCAGTCTAAGAGAGAAACAAAAGGGTCTGAGTTGTCAATATATTTACATAACCATCTATCACGTAAGGCATTCAGTAGAGAACAGTTTACAAAAAAGCGTTCCAAATTACCAGGTTCTGATAAACAAAAATTACAGATTTTTTCAGGGTAAAATTTATGTATCATTCCTTTTATATATTATATTGCTGGGAGCTTTTTTGAGGCTAATCGAATTTGGGTAATAATGGATAATCGGTAGGTTGGAATTCTGAAATCAATATAATTTTTTAGTGAAGTTTAGGGATGGTAAAATATTTCTGAAATATGTTATATCTTGAATCTAAAGCTTTATTAATATCCCGGCTGATTCAATTATCAGTGGATTTCTCTAATAATCATTAGAGATTCTCCGCTAAACCTCCATACCTCATAAGCACCTAAGTATATCGTTTAACATGACAGAAAGAAACCAGTTGAATGGCAATTTTTGATTATCCATCAATTCAATTAGTCTGGTTAAACAGATCCTCGGTAGAGAATATATAGGCATCATCAACAATTTATGCCACCACTTTAATGCTCTCTTAAAAATTTTAACTTTTAAATGAAGCTGGCAAGTCTCTAATATCACATATATATCTAGAGTATGCAAAGGAAGGTGTAATAATAATTTTAAGAAATTTGTCTGAACTTTCTCCACCATATCAACATGGTTGCTTTCCTAAATTTATCGCTAGATGAAAAAGATAGCTAAAGTTATTTTTCATTACAACTGGTTCGTTGTTATAGTATAAAGTATTAATATTCTTTAGTTTGCCAGATTTTTTGAAAGGAATGACAATTGTTTTGGATAAGTTTACCTCCAGATCATTTTGAATACAATATTTATATAAAATATTAAGCTTAAGCTGGGCATCTCTCCATGACGAGGCTAGTAAAACGATATTATCTGCGTAGAGCGCATCCTTACCTCTTCATTCGTTTTAACAGTGACTTCAGAGCCCTGTTATTTTCGAAAAAATGGATAACATCGGATAAAAATAAAGAGAACAGTAGTGGAGATAATATCTCGCCCTGCAAAGACCTCTGGAAATATTTATTTAATTACTTTTTAAATTATTTACTACTATTGCCATTGTTGCTTGGTTATATATTTTGCTGGTGACTCGTAAGTTTCGGACTTATACCTAAGTTTAATAATTTAATCCAGAGTTTATTGTGACTTACGAAATCGAAGCTTTCCGAAAATTAACAAAGATGCCATACATTTGACTACCTACAGTACGTAATTGAACATTAACTAAAGAACTCAAAATGAAAATTCCATCCCGAACACCTTTATCCTTACGAAAAGCCAATTGCTCCACAGGAATTATGTTGTAGGTTTCAACCAATTGGGATAACCTATTATTTAATATACAAGTGAAAATTTTAATAATGGTGTTTAGCAATGAAATAGGTCGATAATTAGTAGGATTGAGCGCGTCACGTTTTTTAAAAATCATTTTCGTATTAGCCCGACTCCACGAAGAAGGAACTGTTTCTTCCCGCCAGACCTTATTGAACACAAGTAATGTAACCACATTGGAGGAAGATATTTAAATATTTCATTTTTTATTAAGTATGGACCTGTGGTCTTGTTGTTTTTCGCCATGGTAATACTGGTGACAATATCCTCCAAAGTGAATTCATCATCAGTAATCGGATAATCCACACCAAAAAATTAGTATCATCATACATTAACATGGGATAAATATCTTTGTAATAGTCTTCCCACATGTCCAAACCAATTTTTTGTAGAACTCCGCTTGCAACTCCTAAATAGAGGGCATAATATCTTGTAAACTGAGTGTACCCTCTCCCATGATTGCAGTTACATAAAAAATGGCACGATTTCTTCTTTTATTTATCTATTTTTTAATTCACTTTTCTCTATTTTTCAATTGTATAAATTATGCTTTAACTATACAAGAGAAGAAAATATTTTTCAAAATGCAGGAAAATTTAATTTCGTAAAAATAAACAGTATTTAGAGGGGTAAATGTAGATCGCTTCCTCGTAGTGCCCCCTGGAAACGTATTCATTACGGCAAAATGGACTACAACTATGTTGATGGCAGCGGGTCACATAGTAGAGTGGTGGCGGAACAACTATCCTTTTAGTCAACGGCAGCATCTATAAGTCGGATTAGACGGCTTACCGCGAATGGGTAGAAGAGACATTTGTTAAGGTGACGGCAACTCTTCTAGGAGTGAGCTCTTCTCAGAAGAGGAAAAAGATGGCTTTTACGGGACGCTAGAAAGATATTTTTTTTTATCGACTCCCGAATTTTGACGTAAAGATAGTATTGGGCGATATGAATGCAAAAGTGGGAAAGGAAGAATCCTTTTTTTTTTTTGGCATTAGCTTTCGCCATCCCTCGTGTGGGTTCCGGGGTATATGGAATAGACCCACAGTGTTTACCGCTTGTCGTAAAAGGCGACTAAAGGGGCAACTGTCCGTTGGCCACATAACCTTTTCCTATCTTGACCCTTTCCTCTCCCATCTCCCCGCCTATGTCCTTTGTTTTCCTTTCCTAATTTTCCCCCACTGCCTTGTGGGTTAGAATCATATTCAAAGGCTAAGGGAGTTAACCCCTACAGAAAATCCCTCCTTCAGGCTGTAGGTTGGTCATAGGGCTAACGACCCTATACTGTAAAAAAACTCTTGTTATGAAAGCTCAAGCGATAGATAAAACCCGGATGGATTTAAGGCAACGACCCGGCTTACGTTTTAGGAATATTAAAATTGGATCTTGGAATGTTAGAACACTTTATAGGCCTGGCGCATACAATGAACTACGAGCAGAGCTGAGTAAACTCAGTATGAAGCTGGTAGCACTACAGGAGGTGCGATGGCTAAAATCAGGTACAGTAAAGAACAAGGACTACATTACTTTTTATAGTGGAAGTGACTCAAGACATGAATTTGGAACCGCTTTCATGGTGGCGAAGAAGCTGTCAAGCGCGGTCCTGGATTTTAAACCCATAAACAATAGAATGTGTAAATTGAGAGTCAAGGGTAAATTCTATAACATGAGTCTGATCAACGTGCACGCTCCCACTGAAGAGAAGGATGAAGGTGAAAAGGAGGAATTTTACGAAGAGCTAGAAAGAGTCTATGATGTAAAAGAGTAATGCCCCTTATATGTTGTAAAAATTCTACTAGGGGATTTTAATGCACAGGTGGGAAAGGAGGATGTATTTAAACCTACTATTGGGCAACACAGCCTACATGAACGCTCGAATGACAATGGGGAGCGAATGATAAACTTCGCAGCGTCGAAATCAATGGTAGTGGTCAGTACTGTCTTCCCGCACAAGGACATACATAAACAGACTTGGCGGTCCCCAGATCAAAATACCGCCAATCAAATAGACCATTTTCTTATCTCAAGCCGACATCGTAGCAGCGTGCAGGACGTGAGGTCGTATAGAGGCCCTGATATAGATTCAGATCACTTCTTGGTAGTAATGAAATTAAAGCAAAGAGTCCAACGGAGAGCACAAGTTATGAATACCAGAAATGCGCCTAAGTGGGATATCGAAAAGCTAAAAAGAGATAGTGTGAGAGAAGAGTTTCAGAAGAGGGTGGAGGATAGAGTGAGAAGCATTGAGGAACCAGCGGTGAGTGGTGACATGATTGAGGATAGATGGAGAGGTATAAAGGAAGCGATAGTGGAGGTGGCTGAGGAAGTGGTAGGAAGACAGCTCCAGGGGAATAGAAACACATGGTTTGATGCGGAGTGCGAATCGGCTGTGCGGGAGCGCAACGAGAAGCGTAAAAGATTCTTGCAACGGTGCACGAGGCAGAATCAGGTAGAGTTCAGGGAAGCGCGAAAAAAAGCAAAAAAGGTAATGAGGCAGAGGAAAAGGGAGGCCCTGAGTAGGGTAAAAAAGCCGGTTCTGGGCCAGGGGCTAGGGATACTAGGTTTCCTGTCATGACAGAGCGCACTCCCAACATCCAATACGATGACCTTAAATATTAATTAAATATAATCCAAATCGAAGTTATGACACATCTATGGAAAAGTACCAAGGCCGAGTCAGCAGAGGCTGATTTCATATAAATACAGCCACCGACCAGCAGACAGGCAGTTCTCCGCTCACCTTCATACAGTTCACATCTAATTTCATATAAATATAGTAAATTGTGTATTGTAATATTAATATTATTATTGTACTTTTTAATAAATCTTTTTAAAAAGAGGCTTCCGGGTTCTTGTGACATAACTGGCGCCCGCGAACAGGGACTGCGAAGGCTCAAGTCGAATAGTGCGACCATTTGTCTCACAGTGCGACCATCTGTCCCACATCCAAAGAAGACTAGAAGCTCCCACATCAGTGGCTTGTTCGCAGTACTCAATCCACAGGAACCAGGACCATCCTCAGACAACCGAAGAACAGCAAGCTGGCGAGTCAACAAGCACGCAAATCTGTAAGTAGCTCATCTATCCTCAAACCATCCAAATTAGTTATCCCAGAAATGGCCAAAATTAATTATAAAATATCCAAAGAAGACTATGACCACATTCCTTATTTCGATGGAAACCCCTCGGAGCTAGCGTTCTTTTGCGACATTGTCGAGAGTGCCTATGCCTCCGTTTGCGCAGAAAATATAGCAGAAAGAGATTATAACCATAAAAGTGAAAAGTAGACTAGTAGGACCCGCTAGGAATATACTCCTCTCCAACAATGTAGACCATTTATTAAACTTACTAAGGTACTTAAAGGAAAGTTTTGCCGATTCAAGGTCTTACGAGATACTAAAAGACGAAATTTTCCAGACTAAAATGCATGCCAGAGAGTCTCCCATTGACTTCGTCAATAGGATACAAGAATTGCGCAATTTGGTTTATATCCGACTCAAACTAGACGGACTTACCGTGGACACACTAAAACAAATTATGACAAGAGTAGACAAAGAAATAATTTTTCATATTTATAAATGCTTGCTTCCTACATTAAGCAACCATATTATGATCTTTGACCCCAGTACTCTGGATGAGGTCCGAAATGTTATCTACAATAAGTGCTCGTTCATCGTAGCTAATTTAAATTCCTCCGGTCCTAAAAGGCCTAACCAGCCCTTCAGAAAACCAAATCCTTACAACCAACCCCAACAGCCTTACAGACAGCAATACTCTTACAGACCAAGCCCACAACACTTTGTACCAAACGTCCCCAGGGCTCCAGCCCCTAGCTATCACTATCCACCAATTGAATATCCCAAACCGATAGAACCTACGCCTCAAACTTCTCTTTACCGACAAAGACCGCAGACACAACTGCAACAACCTCCACGACCCAATGTCGGACAATCCTACCATCCTAATCACCCAAACAATCCTGAGCACCCCTTTAATCGACCCAGACTACCTCCTGGGTACTTTTCTCAAAACACGGTATCCATGCGGACTGCCGGCAGACCCCGGTTCAAAGATTACATTTCACCGCACGAACTGACCCACTGCCAACAGGACGAGCCACCCGAAAATTATTCAGAATCTGACAACTCATATGACGACAGAATTACCCGCTTAGAAAAATCCCTCAAAAGAGTAGCAGAAAAGTTTGATCATTTTTTAGACGTTGGCCACGGGAGCCAAGAAGGCCCCCCGAATACAACCTAAACCTAGTAGACAAGTCTCTCCCACACTTCAAAGACAGACACGGACGGAAATGGCTCATCGACACCGGATCAACCGAAAACTACATAAATCCTAACGTTGTCCCGACTGACATAATACGAGCTAACGACCCATTCATAATAACGACACCCGCAGGAAAGAAGAAGGGAGAGCAATCTTGCACCCTCAACATACAAGACACGTTTCACGTAAACTTAGACACTAAATTCCCCTTTTCGGACAAATATGACATACTCTTAGGACACAAAACTATGCAGGCACTAGGGATGAGCATAGATTTAAATAAGAACATCCTTTCTTACCCTCAAGGTATAATCCCCTTAAAGTTTACGCTTGAGATCCCTGAGAACAATTCGGACATAGTAAATCTGGAACAGGGAATCAACCTCATAGAATTACCAGTTAGAAATAAAGAATTAAAGTACGGATTAATAAATGAAGATATAAAAATTAATGATAAGTGTACCGTAAAAGAAGGATTATATAATATTAATAATAATAAAATTCTGTGCGAAGTTGAATCCGAGGAAGTCATGGCCATTTGCCCTGAACCTATGGATGTCGACGAACCGCAGGAAATTAGTATAAACATACCGGACGTAGTAGTGACCAATTGTCCCGAAATGTCTGACGAACTTAGGTTAAGAGAAATAAAAAATGAAATTCCCAAACTAATAAGAACTGAGCATATGAACTCAGAGGAAAAAAATAAAATAATAGAACTAATAAAGAACTACCCCCAAATAATCAAAAGAGAGCATGACAAACTAAGCTGCACGGACTTACTGAAGCATAAAATCCGAACCACGGACGAACACCCCGTATACACTCGAAATTATAGGTACCCGGAAATATATCGGAAAGACGTACAAGTTGAAGTTGACAAACTACTAGAGAACAAAATAATACAGCACTCAAATTCCCCCTACAACAGCCCAATTTGGGTAGTACCAAAGAAACCAGACGTCTCCGGTAAAAAGAAAATAAGAATGGTCATAGACTACCGCAAACTTAACAACAAGACAATCGAGGACAAATTCCCCCTTCCTAACATTGAAGACTTATTCGGTAAAATAGGACGCGCGACTTACTTCTCGGCAATTGACTTAGCTTCAGGGTTCCATCAAATCGAAATGGACCCCGAATCAGTTCCCAAGACAGCATTCTCTACTGAAAGCGGACATTACGAATTCCTGCGCATGCCTTTCGGGCTTAAGAATGCGCCCCCCACATTCCAAAGAGCCGTAAATTCCCTCTTTTCTAGGATCCCTAACGTACTAGTATACATGGACGACATTATTATCTTTTCAGACAGCTTGGACGAACATATAAAGCCCCTTAAGACGGTCTTTGACAAGCTTAGACAACACAATCTAAAAATTCAACTTGACAAAATGGAATTCTTCAAACGCGAACTTCTCTTCTTAGGACACATCATTTCCGACAAGGGTATGCAACCTAACCCGGCCAAACTAGACGCTATTGCTAAATTTCCCCTTCCCAAGACACAGAAACAAATCAAACAATTTCTCGGACTTACAGGCTACTACCGAAAAATGATCAAAAACTATGCCAAGATAGCCAGACCTCTAACCCTCTCACTAAGAAAAGACAAAGACATCATAATTGACGACAGCTATAAACAAGCCTTTGAGACGTTGAAATCCCTTTTACAGAATAGTCCCATCCTGCAATTGCCTAACTTCGAGAAACCCTTTATCCTCACCACAGACGCCTCCAATTATGCTATCGGAGCAGTCCTATCCCAGAACATAGACGGGAAAGACCTCCCTATTTCCTTTGCCTCTCGCACACTAAACAGACAGGAGAAAAACTATTCCACTATAGAAAAAGAACTACTGGCCATAGTTTGGGCCTGCAAACACTTTAGACCATACATCTACGGACGTAAATTTACTATACAGACTGACCACTGACCATAAACCATTACAATGGCTACACAATCTAAAAGAACCAAATTCTAAGCTCATACGATGGAAACTACAACTGGCAGACTTTGACTTCGACGTCAAGTACGTACAGGGAAAAACTAACGTAGTAGCAGACGCACTATCACAAAACCCACCAGAGGAACAACACCTTAACGCCTTAGAAACCTCTTCTCCAAATCCAGAAGAAATCCTAACCAAATTCCTCTCAGCCCCTTCACCGGAGAATAGCGACGACATCCTAGAAGATCTAGCCAGAGCCCTTAACATTACCGCTGAAGACGACAACGAAAACCCTACCGCCGAAAACGAAAACATTAACGCCGAAGACGACAATGAAAGCCTACAAACCCAACACTCTCAAGAATCCTCTAACAGCCAAATCAAAATAATTGACAACAGAACCCGCTGCATTAACGTGGAAAAATTCCAAATTATTCTAACCCGAGGCAACCCAGAGACGAAAATTCCAATCAACAGACCTTTTAATAAAACTCGGTACAATTGGTACACCAGGTACCCATACTCTAACGACATAGACGAATACTGCCTAGAATACTTACAACCGAATCATACGTACGGCGTCCTGTGTTCCCCTCCTATCGAAAACTCCATTGACGAACAGATATATGACCAAATCTTTGCCCACCTGTCCGACATAATAAAAGACAAATTTCCAACAGTCAAAATTAAACGCTACTATACTAAAAGACTAGACATAACCGACCCCTCTGAACAAGAAGAAACTATTCAAAACTATCACGTTGGCAAAACTGCACACCGGGGCATACATGAAGTATACAGAGCTCTAACTAAACGTTACTACTGGCCAAAGATGCTAGAACATATAACAAAGGTAATTAACAACTGTTCCCTTTGTAAGGAAGTTAAGTATGAACGCAAACCAATTAGACAAGTTTACGAAATTACCCCTACTCCTTCCAAACCTTTCGAGAGACTACAAGGAGACATACTACACTACAACGGGAAGCAAATATTTACACTCATCGACTGTTTCTCCAAAAAACTATACGGTTATCCAATTAGAACCTCCTCTGCCCACGAAATCGTCACCTCTTTAGAACACTATCTAAGCCTATTCCCTTGCCCTAAAACAATTCAATTTGACAACGGAACGGAATTTAAAAACGGACTAGGTGAGAACTTTCTAAAATACAATAACATAGACACCCACTTTACTACCCCAAACCATTCAGACTCTAACGGACTAATAAACCGAGCCCATTCAACACTAATTGAAATTCTAAATATAATCAAACACGGAAAAGACTACACCCTCAATAAAACTCTAAGACTAGGACTAATAGCCTACAACAACGCCATAGTTTCTAACCTCAAAATGACGCCAAACGACATCACCTTCGGAATCCAAACTACCACCTACGCACAAGACCTGGTTTTAGAACAGAAAGTTAAAGAATACCATGAAGACAGGGAATTGGTAGCCCGCGCTATTAGGGAAATTATCGAAAAAGAAAAAGAAACACGGACTAATAGACTAAACCAGACCAGAGAAAATATCGAAATACCGGAAGGCGAAATTTACATACGAGACAAACAATATGGCAAAGCCAAGCCAAAATTTAAAAGGGGAAATTACTCTCAAAAAACTGAATTAGTTGACAAACTACTAATTTTGAAGAAAATTAGAAATTAGAAATTTCGCAAAGAAAATCTTTTAAAGTGCATCCTAATCTATTAAAAAGACCTAGAAAATTTACACAACACACTCTTCCTGTTACAGATAAGGACAATGACTCCCGCATCCCACATGCTGACGGCAATAATACACACACTGCAACTGCTGACGGCGGGGAATGTAGCTACCAGCCTACAGATAACAGATCTGACTCAGGGCCCGGGAATTCTAGCCGTGGCACTTAACCCAGTTTACGTCATAGACAGATACTATACTTTTATACACGGTACTGACGTACAATTAATAGATATCGAATTAGATAAAATTTATCACATTATTGGCACTACCTATCAGCACAACCGGACAGCACAGATAAAATCACTCTTCAAATACTATCACTATCTTCGTAACAAACTAGACCATTTAACAGTTAATAAATCTCGGCCTAAACGCGGACTCATTAATGGCTTAGGCAAAGCCATATCATGGCTAACGGGAAACATGGACAGCGACGACAAGGAACGGTACGACAAAATTATAAACACCATAGAACGCAACAGTTTCCATCTCGAAAACAACTTCAAAAACCAGATGGCAATGAACAAGCGCGTAATCGAAGAATTTAATCACGACATACAAATTATACGAACTAACAATGACAAAATGACAACCTTCTTCTCCAACCCTATAATTAGCCAAGTTGAACTAAATCAGCAATTCAATTCGATCCTCTTGAACCTGGTCCTTATCGCCAACCATATTGACGACATGGAAAACTCTGGATTTCTGTAGATTAAACACCATACATTCTAGTATTTTCTCTCTTAAAGATCTCGAGTCACTACAAAAATTCCACAATATAACGTTCGTAACAGCAGACATCGAGGCACTTTGGCAATTAAGCAAGGTACGCTGCTCAATAAAAACCTGGAATATCTACTACTTCATTAGCGTTCCCCTAAAAACCTCTTCCTTCGAAACGTACTTCCTCTTATCCTACCCTGTAGAAAAAGACAACCACCTTATGACAATGCACGTCCATCCACCTTTGGTACTACACCTCCAAGATGAGTTATTTACAGCCACCTGTGAGGATATCAACGGTGCAATGTACTGCCACAACAAGACCAGCGTCCAGGACGACTGTATTCGACAAATCATAACCAACATCAACCTCTCAGCCTGCAAGACAGTATACACGTCAAGCGCACCATTTATTAAGTACATCTCCCTTATAGACCACTTCCTAACGTTCAGGACCAACCGGATCGTGATAAGCAAAGACAACCGTAACGACACCATATTTCTAACTAACCAAGCCTTGTAAAATTATCTACTGTCCCTACTGGACAGTAAAGCCATTCCTGTACAAAAAGCATATTGACTTCTACACAAGTATTCGCTCATACCAGCACGAACATATCCTTTGAGGATCTGCACAAAATCAACCTCAGAATAGAACCGCTGGAACACCTGGAAGAGATACCCAGTAGTTCCGCAACTATTTACTACTACATCATAATGGCGATAGCCCTCCTATTATTACTATGTTCCTCATATTTCTACTATGTCTATAGAAGGAAACCGAATCCACAGCAAGGTGGAACCCAGCCACAAACCATGCCTCTACAGCCAGCACCAACCACTGTCTACCCCGGACTCTCATGCCTTTGTCGCAAGAGCTCCAAACTTAAGGAGGGAGGAGTTTGACACATCTATGGAAAAGTACCAAGGCCGAGTCAGCAGAGGCTGATTTCATATAAATACAGCCACCGACCAGCAGACAGGCAGTTCTCCGCTCACCTTCATACAGTTCACATCTAATTTCATATAAATATAGTAAATTGTGTATTGTAATATTAATATTATTATTGTACTTTTTAATAAATCTTTTTAAAAAGAGGCTTCCGGGTTCTTGTGACATAACTTCGATGACGTCATCCGATGGCTTTAATTATCATTCAATCCGAAGACTATTAAATTACAAGTAAATTATATATTAATTATAAATTAAATTAAATAAGTAATAAATATATATTAATTATAAATATAATCATATAAATATTAATATAAATTATATATTAATTATAAAATATAAATAAAATTATAAATAATTAATAAAATATATATTAAATTATAAATATAAATAAATTATAAATAATTAAATAAAATGAGATAAAAAAAGTTGTTTTACCTGGAATCGAACCTTAATTTTTGGGTTAGAAGGCGGTAATGCAACCCACTAGACCAAAGTGGTCACTTAGTTCATATGTAGAAAAGATCTCGCCTATAAATTTACTGTGGAGTGCCCGTGCGTGCGTTGCACGCGCGCGCGTTCCATGTAGTTGTTTAGCTTTGTAGTAGTTTTGTTCAAATAATCATAAAAATTTAAAAAAGTTTTTATTTTTTTTTAATTTATTACTTCTTACACCTAATAACTATAGTACGTATTCTTTTGTAGTTTTCTTTAGATCCTTATCCCTCACCCACATACTTCTCCGTCATATCGTTTCCCTCCCTCTCTCTCTCTCTCTCTCTCTCTATATATATATAAAATATATACACAGACACCTAAAGAAAGGCTCCGCCCCACGAACCCCAGGCCAGGGTTCATTAACCTGTATTTTTCCATTCGTACAGAAGTTTATTAACCTCTATGTATGCACAATGTTTGCAATATAATTTCTAATTATAATATATTTATTTATTTTTTTTTAGACAGATACTTATGTAAGTTTTTTTTTTTTGGTAAACAATAAACCAAAACTTAATCTATGGTTCCTTCTTATACACCATACTTATCTATTTTTATCGATCAAGTATATTGACATTTAATACAGTATATTGATTTATGAGTCACTTACCTGTGTAAGCGCACTCAGAGCCGATAATAACCGAACAGTCCTCATTTTTTTTTTTTTAAATACAGATTACACAATCATTTGTAATTAAGTTGTCCAAGTTTTCTAATAATAACCACAGTCCAAATCGTTCGTTAGTAGGTTTTTTACTTTTTCTTCCATAGAGCTGAGAAACACCTAACACTTTGTGAGAGCCCATGTTGTCTCTTCCGGCGACCGATTAACACTTAATTACAAATGATGTGTAATGAGTTAAATCTTTACTTTCCTTTTTTAAGATAATTTTTTTGTATCGATCAATATATTTATAGAATCCAATATATCGTTTTCTTTTTGGTACAGCTTAAAGTCGTTGGATCTGTTATCTAACGCAATGTACGACGAAATAGTTAATAATATAATAATATGTTTTGTCGAACTAATTGTTTATGCAATTAAAGAAAGGAAAAAAACTAGTGTTTAACCAGAGATTTAATAACTGTTGTATCTCAATTTATGTACCAAATTCCACATATTTAATCACTTTTCTAATCTGAAACGTACTCAATTTACACACATAATTCCGTCAATTCTTGCAAATTGAGATGTAAGTTTTCGGTTAGAAATGTAGAAATTGCCTATCTTACAAATTGACATGTAATTGACATATTAAAACTAGTAATTTAAATGGAACTAATATGTTATATATTTAGAAACACTTTTTATTAGAGCAAAAGTAATTTTCTCTAGAGATAGCTACTATAAGTTTGCAGTTAAATTTGTAAAAGTCGAAAGTGCGTATCTTTTAGAGCTTAACATGTAAGAAATAAAAGCAAGAATTGCGGTATATACGCATTTATTAAAACTAGTAATTTAACTGGAATTTATATGTTATAAATGTTTAAACACTTCTTATTTGAGCACAAGTAATTTCTCTAGAGATAGTTTGTGGTGTTTCGCAGTAATATCTTACTACAGTATTCTTTTTACTGTAGTAAGTCTAATTCCACTACAGTGGAAAGCTGATCCTACACAGATAATGTAATTTCCAAAAAAAAAAAATAATCTTCTATCGAATTAATTGTTTGTAAAATAAAACAAATTATTTAGAAAAAGGAAAACTTAGTGGAACTAGTAGTCTTTTTATCTAATTTAGGTACAAAATTCCCCACATTTTTCCAATCTAAGAAGCACTCAATTTACGTACATAATTTCCCTAAAATAGTGATCAGTTTCCAATTTAATTGGTAAATGAATTACTCTATATTTTTGTAATCTAATAAGCATTCAATTTACATATATAATTCCAATAGAGAATTTAATAAATTAATGGGATTTATACCATACCTAAATAGAAGCAACTTCCTGAGGGAATAACAGATTGATTTTGCTCCTAGAGTTGTGGATGTGCTAATGACGAATGATTAGACAATAGAGAATGTATTGTGTTAAATGTCAGGTTAAAATGTAAAATCACTGCCCAAAGCAAAGTTGGACTAGAATTAAATCTGTCGAATAACCAAGAAAAACACAGATATACAAAAGAATATATTGCACTAAAACATTCTTAAGTTATCGTATTGTGGATTGGAATAACAGTTTTGCTAGTAATTTCCAAGTTCTTTCCTCAACCTTTCTAAACGACCTCTTATTTCTTTTATCGTTCTCCTGTTGTGTGTAAAAGCGGTACCTTGCATATTTTTCCTGTGCAAAATTCCATCTTCTCTTATTTGGCAAACGAGTGTCCATTGTAACTTGTTACACCAGTAAATGTTAAAAATGGTTTCTCTCGGTAGGTGAGGAAATTATATCCAACCCATTTTTCGGTATTATAATGTAACCATTTTCTTTATTAGAATAGGCACTATTTTTTTGTTTTTGTGGTACCCTTTTAGTTCTTGCACTCTTCTTTTTCTGCATATATAAAAGTTCTTTTGTTGTTTACGGTAAACACCAGTTGTGTCCAAAGTTTTGCAATGTGGTTTAATATTTTTAAATTCGGTCAACTCTCGTTTTCCACCAGTTGCTTGTATTCCTCTTTCTGCAGTCTTTTCTGTAAATAGTCTATCTTCCTTCTTTTTAAATCCACCTAGTTCTAAGTATCGTTTCTTTGCCCATACATGGGAGTTCTATTTCTTTTACTGTATATGGCAATAGCGTGTTGGTTATGTTAGCTCTCTTCCGTTAAGACATGAGGATTTACATTATTGATATAAACCAATCCTGTCTTTTCGATATCTATACTTCCTGGTATGGTAGAAACAGTGTTCCAGTTTTTGAGAAATACGTTTCCCCAACGTTTTTTAATGTAACATTTTTGTGCCATCTGTACAATATCTTTGTTTATACAATCTTCTACAATATAATATATAATTAATTGGTAGAGAGTTAAAACGAATTGACGAAGCAACATAATTTATCATTTTTTTTTCTCTGATCTTGGTATTTTCCGGTAGGTTTAACTGTATACCAGTCAACTTTCTTGTATTCTTATTCGCCCAGTATACATACTGTAACAAATTATTAAATACAAGGCAACAACTGCTTTCTAAAGCGTCTGTTGGCCTAGTCCACATCTTTCGCAAAAGAAACAGAATAAATTGGAGCTTGACGGAAATAACGTTTGCTACTTTCCAATAGGGATAAACGGTCTTCCAGAGGGTTGTACACATCGTCGGTTGCTTTGTAATAATTTCCAATACAGTAGTTATAAATTGTAGCTTCTAGTCTTGTAATACCATGTTCTTTGGTCGAAGTAGACGAAAATGTTTCTTTCAATCTTGTATCCGGACAATTTACAAAATCTATAACATGGTTGCCGATTTTTCTTATTAACACCCGGACTTGTTATTTGCCAAATAAACTTATTGCATATTTTAACTCTTGCGTTAGAAGTTAACCAAGTTAAACAGTTCTTACCAACTGTTTTATCGTTATCCACAAATTACATTACATTCGTTCTTATACTCTCCCTGCTACCCTACAATCCCTGTTTACCATGGATCTAATCGCTGGAAGATTGGAACTAGGCCAACAGACACTTTACAAAGCAGTTGTTGCCTTGTATTTAATAATTTGTTACAGTATGTATATTGGGCGAATAAGAATACAAGAAAGTTGACTGGTATACAGTTAAACCTACCGGAAAATACCAAGAACAGAGAAAAAAAATGATAAATTATGTTGCTTCGACATTTCGTTTTAACTCTCTACCAATTAATTATATATTATATTGTAGAAGATTGTGTAAACAAAGATATTGTACAGATTGCACAAAAATGTTACATTAAAAACGTTGGGGAAACGTATTTCCAAAAACTGGAACACTGTTTTCTACCATACCAGGAAGTATAGATATCGAAAGTACAGGATTGGTTTCTACCAATAATGTAATTCCTCATGTCGTAACGGAAGAGAGCTAACATAACCAACACGCTATTGCCATATACAGTAAAAGAAATAGAACTCCCACCTCTAATGTATGTACCATATGCAAAGAAACGACACTTAGTTGTGCAAAAATGTTACATTAAATGCGTATTTCTCAAAACACTGGAACACTGTTTTATACCATACCATAGATATCAAAAAGACACGATTGGTACCATGTCTTACGGAAGAGAGCCGGTAGGCTATTGCCATATACAGTAAAAGAAATAGAACTCCCATGTATGGGCAAAGAAACGATACTTAGAACTAGGTGGATTTAAAAAGAAGGAAGATAGACTATTTACAGAAAAGACTGCAGAAAGAGGAATACAAGCAACTGGTGGAAAACGAGAGTTGACCGAATTTAAAAATATTAAACCACATTGCAAAACTTTGGACACAACTAGTGTTTACCGTAAACAACAAAGGAACTTTTATATATGCAGAAAAAGAAGAGTGCAGGAACTAAAAGGGTGCCACAAAAATAGTGCCTTTCTAATAAAGAAAATGGTTACATTATAATACCAAAAAAAAAAATGGGTTGGATATAATTTCCTCACCTACCGAGAGAAACCATTTTAACATTTACTGGTGTAACAAGTTACAATGGACACTCGTTTGCCAAAATAGAGAAGATGGAATTTTGCACAGGAAAAATATGCAAGGTACCGCTTTTACACACAACAGGAGAACGATAAAAGAAATAAGAGGTCGTTTAGAAAGGTTGAGGAAAGAACTTGGAAATTACTAGCAAAACTGTTATTCCAATCCACAATACGATAACTTAAGAATGTTTTAGTGCAATATATTCTTTTGTATATCTGTGTTTTTCTTGGTTATTCGACAGATTTAATTCTAGTCCAACTTTGCTTTGGGCAGTGATTTTACATTTTAACCTGACATTTAACACAATACATTCTCTATTGTCTAATCATTCGTCATTAGCACATCCACAACTCTAGGAGCAAAATCAATCTGTTATTCCCTCAGGAAGTTGCTTCTATTTAGGTATGGTAAAAACCCATTAATTTATTAAATTCTCTATTGGAATTATATATGTAAATTGAATGCTTATTAGATTACAAAAGTATAGAGTAATTCATTTACCAATTAAATTGGAAACTGATCACTATTTTAGGGAAATTATGTACGTAAATTGAGTGCTTCTTAGATTGGAAAAATGTGGGGAATTTTGTACCTAAATTAGATAAAAAGACTACTAGTTCCACTAAGTTTTCCTTTTTCTAAATAATTTGTTTTATTTTACAAACAATTAATTCGATAGAAGATTATTTTTTTTTTTTGGAAATTACATTATCTGTGTAGGATCAGCTTTCCACTGTAGTGGAATTAGACTTACTACAGTAAAAAGAATACTGTAGTAAGATATTACTGCGAAACACCACAAACTATCTCTAGAGAAATTACTTGTGCTCAAATAAGAAGTGTTTAAACATTTATAACATATAAATTCCAGTTAAATTACTAGTTTTAATAAATGCGTATATACCGCAATTCTTGCTTTTATTTCTTACATGTTAAGCTCTAAAAGATACGCACTTTCGACTTTTACAAATTTAACTGCAAACTTATAGTAGCTATCTCTAGAGAAAATTACTTTTGCTCTAATAAAAAGTGTTTCTAAATATATAACATATTAGTTCCATTTAAATTACTAGTTTTAATATGTCAATTACATGTCAATTTGTAAGATAGGCAATTTCTACATTTCTAACCGAAAACTTACATCTCAATTTGCAAGAATTGACGGAATTATGTGTGTAAATTGAGTACGTTTCAGATTAGAAAAGTGATTAAATATGTGGAATTTGGTACATAAATTGAGATACAACAGTTATTAAATCTCTGGTTAAACACTAGTTTTTTTCCTTTCTTTAATTGCATAAACAATTAGTTCGACAAAACATATTATTATATTATTAACTATTTCGTCGTACATTGCGTTAGATAACAGATCCAACGACTTTAAGCTGTACCAAAAAGAAAACGATATATTGGATTCTATAAATATATTGATCGATACAAAAAAATTATCTTAAAAAAGGAAAGTAAAGATTTAACTCATTACACATCATTTGTAATTAAGTGTTAATCGGTCGCCGGAAGAGACAACATGGGCTCTCACAAAGTGTTAGATGTTTCTCAGCTCTATGGAAGAAAAAGTAAAAAACCTACTAACGAACGATTTGGACTGTGGTTATTATTAGAAAACTTGGACAACTTAATTACAAATGATTGTGTAATCTGTATTTAAAAAAAAAAAAATGAGGACTGTTCGGTTATTATCGGCTCTGAGTGCGCTTACACAGGTAAGTGACTCATAAATCAATATACTGTATTAAATGTCAATATACTTGATCGATAAAAATAGATAAGTATGGTGTATAAGAAGGAACCATAGATTAAGTTTTAGTTTATTGTTTACCAAAAAAAAAACTTACATAAGTATCTGTCTAAAAAAAAATAAATAAATATATTATAATTAGAAATTATATTGCAAACATTGTGCATACATAGAGGTTAATAAACTTCTGTACGAATGGAAAAATACAGGTTAATGAACCCTGGCCTGGGGTTCGTGGGGCGGAGCCTTTCTTTAGGTGTCTGTGTATATATTTTATATATATATAGAGAGAGAGAGAGAGAGTGAGAGGGAGGGAAACGATATGACGGAGAAGTATGTGGGTGAGGTATAAGGATCTAAAGAAAGCTACAAAAAATACGTACTATAGTTATTAGGTGTAAGAAGTAATAAATTAATAAAAAATAAAACTTTTTTAAATTTTTATGATTATTTGAACAAAACTACTACAAAGCTAAACAACTACATGGAATGCGCGCGCGTGCATCGCACGCACGGGCACTCCACTGTAAATTTATAGGCGAGATCTTTTCTACATATGAACTAAGTGACCACTTTGGTCTAGTGGGTTGCATTACCGCCTTCTAACCCAAAAATTAAGGTTCGATTCCAGGTAAAACAACTTTTTTTATCTCATTTTATTTAATTATTTATAATTTATTTATATTTATAATTTAATATATATTTTATTAATTATTTATAATTTATTTATATTTATAATTTAATTATATTTTATTAAGATTTATAATTTAATTATATTTTATTAATATTTATAATTTATTTATATTTAATTTAATATATAATTTACTTGTAATTTAATAGTCTTCGGATTGAATGATAATTAAAGCCATCGGATGACGTCATCGAAGTTATGTCACAAGAACCCGGAAGCCTCTTTTTAAAAAGATTTATTAAAAAGTACAATAATAATATTAATATTACAATACACAATTTACTATATTTATATGAAATTAGATGTGAACTGTATGAAGGTGAGCGGAGAACTGCCGAAACATAGTTCGACAAAACATATTATTATATTATTAACTATTTCGTCGTACATTGCGTTAGATAACAGATCCAACGACTTTAAGCTGTACCAAAAAAAAAACGATATATTGGATTCTATAAATATATTGATCGATACAAAAAAATTATCTTAAAAAAGGAAAGTAAAGATTTAACTCATTACACAGTCATTTGTAATTAAGTGTTAATCGGTCGTCGGCAGAGACAACATGGGCTCTCACAAAGTGTTAAGTGTTTCTCAGCTCTATGGAAGAAAAAGTAAAAACCTACTAACGAACGATTTGGACTGTGGTTATTATTAGAAAACTTGGACAACTTAATTACAAATGATTGTGTAATCTGTATTTTTCTTTTAAAAAAAAATGAGGACTGTTCGGTTATTATCGGCTCTGTAGTTCGGCTGTCCTCGGTGTGTTTTGTGTAATAGGTTAAATAGATTTTTCTTAAAGAAGGAAAATGGAGATTTAACTTTGTAATTGCTTACCAAAAAAACCTTACACAGGTAAGTGACTCATAAATCAATATACTGTATTAAATGTCAATATACTTGATCGATAAAAATAGATAAGTATGGTGTATAAGAAGGAACCATAGATTAAGTTTTAGTTTATTGTTTACCAAAAAAAAAACTTACATAAGTATCTGTCTAAAAAAAAAATAAATAAATATATTATAATTAGAAATTATATTGTAAACATTGTGCATACATAGAGGTTAATAAACTTCTGTACGAATGGAAAAATACAGGTTAATGAACCCTGGCCTGGGGTTCGTGGGGCGGAGCCTCTCTTTAAGTGTCTGTGTAAATATTATATATATATATAGAGAGAGAGGGAGAGTGAGCGTGTGAGGGAGGGAAACGATATGCCGGAGAAGTATGTGGGTGAGGTATAAGGATCTAAAGAAAACTACAAAAAAATACGTACTATAGTTATTAGGTGTAAGAAGTAATAAATTAAAAAAAAATAAAACTTTTTTAAATTTTTATGATTATTTGAACAAAACTACTACGAAGCTAAACAACTACATGGAACGCGCGCGCGTGCATCGCACGCACAGGCACTCCACAGTAAATTTATAGGCGAGATCTTTTCTATATATGAACTAAGTGACCGCTTTGGTCTAGTGGGTTGCATTACCGCCTTCTAACCCAAAAATTAAGGTTCGATTCCAGGTAAAACAACTTTTTTTATCTCATTTTATTTAATTATTTGTAATTTATTTATGTTTATAATTTAATATATATTTTATTAATTATTTATAATTTATTTATATTTATAATTTAATATATAATTTATTTGTAATTTAATAGTCTTCGAATTGAATGATAATTAAAGCCATCGGATGACGTCATCGATTTGGATTATATTTAATTAATATTTAAGGAATTAGTATTGGATGTTGGGAGTGCGGTCTGTCATGACAGGAAACCTAGTATCCCTAGCCCCTGGCCCAGAACCGGCTTTTTTACCCTACTGCCCTGCGTAAGGAAATTGAAGAGATTCAAAGCTTAAGAGCAAGGAATGACAGTAGGAAATTCTATAAAAAAATCAATGAGGTAAGGAAAGGCTATCAGAACAGAGATTCGTGGGTACGTGATGAGGGAGACCGTTTGGTTATGTGCAAGGAAGAAATTGTGGAAAGATGGAAGAGGCACTTCTCGCAGCTTTTGAACGAGGAATTGATGGATAACGATCAGCAAGAAGACTCGGATCCCACAGAGGTGCTCGCGCCGGTAGTTGAGATGGATTTTGAAGAATCGATGCCGCCAGAAAAAGAAGACATCGGGGAAGTTATTGGCAGAATCAAAAGGAATAAAGCCCCCGGTTTGGATAGCATCCCGGCAGAATTTTTAATGGCTGGTGGGGATGAGCTCGTTAAGGAACTCTATAACTTGATCAGTCAATTTGGCAGGAAGAGGTAATGCCAAAAGATTGGACAGAAGGAGCCATTGTACCAATTTTCAAAAAAGGAGATCCCACGTGCTGCGAAAATTATAGAGGCATAACTCTGCTCAATATCGCCTATAAGGTCTTTGCAATATGCCTTTATAACAGATTGGTCCCGTATGTGGAAAGAAGGTTGGCAGATTATCAAGGAGGTTTCAGAAGAGAGAGGTCCACAATCGACCAGATATTTGCTTTAAGGCAAGTCCAAGAAAAAATGAGAGAACATGGCATGACTGTCTGGATGTTGTTTGTGGATTTTAAGGCCGCGTATGATACCGTATTTAGGAACGGACTCGTACAAGCTCTGAAAGACATACTAATCCCGCCAAAACTAATAAGGCTTACTGAAATGACACTGCGAGGTTCTAGAGGACTAGTTATCTCCAGCGGGACTCTTTCGGACGCTTTCGATATCGGAAATGGGCTCAGGCAAGGAGATCCGATGTCGCCCCTCCTGTTTAACTGTCTGCTGCATAAGGTATGCAAGATTCTTGAGATGGACCTCAATGGCACGCTGATTGATCGCACCTCTAAAATCATGGCGTATGCGGATGATGTGGTAATCATTGGTAGATCCCTGGCAGCCGTAAAAAGTATCTTCGTCACGCTGGAGCGAGAAGCCAAGCGCGTCGGGCTCCGCGTTAATGAGGGAAAGACGAAAGTGCTGGTGGCTAGGAGGAAGCCTCTGGTGCATCCCGCGACGTATTACGTCTTTGGGGATTACGAGTTCGAGGTTGTCTCCAACTTCCCCTACCTGGGCTCTATCATTTCGGACATAGCCGACGAAAAAGAAGAAGTCAGAAGAAGGATAGCAGCGGGAAACAGAGCGTACTACGGTCTATATAAAATAATGAGGAGCAGCCTGGTCAACCGAGGAACAAAGATCCAGATGTATAAGACCTTGATAAGGCCTGTCGTGACCTACGCAAGCGAAACATGGACACTGAATAAGGCAGCTTGTGAGAGGATTGACAGGTTCGAGAGGCGAGTCCTAAGACGGATCTTTGGGCCGAAAAGGGAAAACCAGAGCTGGAAAAGAAGGCCAAATCAAGAGGTGTACGCCCTGTATGGGGAGCCAAGCATCACCGCGTTTGTGAAGGCCCAGCGGCTGAAATGGTATGGGCATATATGCCGGATGTCCGAGGAAAGGATAGCAACAAAGGTGCTAAAAGGAAAGTAGCACAGCTCTCGCCCCCGGGGACGTCCGAAGACCAGGTAGGTGGGTAGACAATGTGAGGGCGGATATGAGAAAGATAGGTTTAAACTTCCAGCGAAGCTGGCGCAAAATCCCGCTGCAGCGTACTCATATTTGCAATTACATGCATTCAAAAAAACCTTAGTTCAAATAAATACATTCATTCCAAAAATTCGCTCGTACAATTAAAAACTGCAGACTAAACGCTAAATATTCCGCTGAAATATGGGGTGGAGTACTCGATATTCCTCGCACCTCAATCCTTAAACTTAATTAAAAAATATTTACACTATTTACACTCATTTAAACTCACATTCATCTGGCTGCCGGGGTAGCCAATCCCGGCTCAGACCCACCCCTCCAAGAGATAGTGGCTCCCAATGTTAAAAGCAGTGCAGGAAGACTTCCTACACGACCAAAAGTTGCCACCCCTGGCCGGTATTGGTCCCCCCACACTCATTCACAAAGTTCATTCATGCCTTACAATTAGAACCTAACTACATACTTATCCATTCACGCTAATAAATACTTGCAACCTAATAAATACATACATACCTAAAATGACAAGAATTAAAAATATTATATACTTGTAACCATCTAAAAAATACTCAAAACACACACACACACACGCGCACAGACACCACAAACACATCAATATACATACGTTTGGGGTGGAGTACTTGATATTCCTCGCACCCCTAATCCTACAAGTACGCCAGCATCAAGAGATGCGCCGCGCTGGATATCTACAATAAACTGAATACATAAATTTTCCAAGTATTTCATAAATTTCAATATTATTGAACTGAGCAGTTCCTTATAATTCATGGTACAACGGGTAATCTTCTGCAGTTTGCTAAACATTTCTCGCCTCTCGCAATCGTACACACTGCACCGCATTACAATATGTTCTAAATTTTCGATTACCCCACAGTCGCCACATAGAGGTGAGGAAGTCTTGCCAATTTTATGCAAATACTCTTTGCATATGCCATGATTGCAGCGCAGCCTACATATATGCATCACAATCAGTTTTGTCATTGACTTTCCTTTGAACCATAATTTGTGAGCGGCTAGTGGGAACAATTCTTTATAAAAACGGCCCTTTGTGGATTCTATATATTGATTCTGCCTGACGATTTCCACTTTAATACGTGCCCATCTTTTAAAGTCAGTATAGGGTATTTTTAAATCTAAATCTATACCATTTATTGTAGCTAGCCTTGCAAATGAATCTACAGATTCCCTGGATGCCACAATGATTTTTAACCCAAGTAAAAAGGACCTCTTTGTTATGGGCCTGCAATAGGGAAAGTGTTCTGCCTATATTTACAATTATATGATTACTTTCATAGTTCAGATTCCAGTGTTCAATTTTTTTCAGAGCGCTTTTGTTGTCACTGATGATCGCAAAATCAACTTGTGGCAGTTGCAGAGCATACTTGAGTGCTTCATCTATTGCCGCTAGTTGTGCGGTGTACATCGCCATCACTGACCTAGGAGGTTCTTTAAGTTTACCCCCATTTCACAATACATCCAAGGCTTAGTCAGAGCAATAGCAGCTAGATTACTAAGCGAAAGCTCCCATCTGTTTTAGACATTGTGAAGCTTGTGGGAAGCTAAAGGCTGCCATATTTTGGGCCTGCTCGTAGATACTAAAGGCTTTACAAGCCCTTTAAGGTGCTTATATACCGGATAGAGAGACTTGGGCTCATGGACGCCAATATTAAGCGATTCTACATGATATTGAACGGCTCCAGGGAGGAATATAGTGTGGGAACCGAGGAGTATGGGGCTAATACGGCGTTTAATATCACGGTAAGCCTAGTAAACTAGCCGCAGTCCTTCAGACAGAAATATTCGAAATAACTATCTGTGCTGCTAAGATATTAAGACGTGGGCCCAGAGTTGTCATCTTCTCAGACGCAATTAGTACCTACCAAGTCGTTTCAAGATTGGTATGGGACTTCATACATACACTAACCAAAGAAAATTTCAGGATATTCCATTTTAAAATTAAAAAATCTGGTGTGAAACACATACACGATTTTCCCCTGCTCAATTAATAAATACAAAGCAATCATTCTTTTCATCAAGCAAATTTTCTTTAAAATTGCAACGTTACAATGTTTAGTTGAGCTAGCCATAAAAATGGTGGTGGGAAATTTACTTGTATACCTGACCGGCCTTTTGTGGACCCTTATATGTCAGCTTGTGCAAATTTAAATTTAATCTGTCAGACTTCCAATACCCCTCTAAAATCGATTGTTTCAGAAAAATGTTTCAAATATAAGTGATACGTTACTATCTATGCGGCTAGTATTTCCAAGTTTAAAGAAAATCATAGTAACCGTTTCTAGAAAGTTCCAAAAATCTCAAAAACCTATTCTGTAAAATCTCACTTCCGGTTAAGCGATTTTTTCAAATTTGGAATTCCATCAATGCTTCTCTTGTGCATTAATATTATGTAGGTGGTAAAACCATATATTAGTGAAAGTATCAGTGAAAAGCATAACGTTACTGTTATCTCAGAACCCCCAAAAAATCAATTTTGCTGAGAAAATGTTTCAAATAGAAGTGGTAGAAATTTATATTGTAGATAGTATACGGAGTTTAAAGAAAATCGTTGGAGCCATTTTCGAGAAAATCTCGAAAAACTGAAGAAAAAGCATTCCTTAAAGCCGCAGATCCAGTTGGATTTTGCTCGAAATCTTTATGATATCATAAGGAATTTCAGTTTAAAACTTAGGCAGACATAAACCTGAAATATTACCGATAACGAAATAAGACAGCTTTTCCATTATTTTGATAAGGTCCATTTGATTTATATTATATTCATCAGTGGTGATAAGAAGAGTAGGAAGTCAAGCCCTTTTCATTGTGTGCGTACTTTATCTTTAGTGCCATTGTACTGTACATTGAAAACAGGTGGGGGATTACCTCAAGGTCTTGAAGTGACTAATTTTACGTTCATTCTACATTATTACGAATAGAGCAACACATTCCGATTTCTAGCGTATTAAATATATATATATAAATACTGTTTTTTTTTATTATTATTATAATGGTGCTACAGTCCTATAATAGTACCTGGATCTCATTCAAGTAAGAATGCCACTCTTCCCTATCTTTGGCTTTTTGGCGCCATCTTCTGACACCTGCCTTCCGCAAATCGCTTTCTGCATCATCCAACCATCTTATTCTGGGACGACTTCTACGTCTAGCGCCCCCCGAGTGTCCATACAAAACTTTCCTTGGTACTCGGTGATGGGGCATCCGCTCAACATGGCTGAGCCATCTCAATCTTCATTTTTTGATACAAGAAACTTTGTCGGGTTCTCCGTATAGTCTCTTGAGTTCCTCGTTCTTTCGGATCCTACATCACCGTTAATATGTACCGGGCCATAGATTTTCCGCAACACTTTTCTTTCCTATATTCTAGGCATATTTTCACATTCTTGCGTCATTGTCCATGTCTCGCTACCCTACATCACTACCGGCCTAATTATTGTTTTATAAATAATAATTTTCGCCGGGCGTGACAAATTCTGAAACCGCAAAGCTTTTTGTAACGCATATAAACATCTGTTTCCTGCAGTTACTCTTCCTTTTATTTCAGCGGTGATGTCACTATTTGCTGTCAGTACGGAGTCAAGGTATTTGAACTTGTCGCATGTGGAGAAGGTATAATTGAAAATTTGAACTTGCTCTTCTCGATGACTCTGGAGCCTTGAGGTGCGCATAAGCTTCGTCTTCTCTTGGTTTATCTCCAGGCCTCGTCCTTTTGCCGCTCGTTCGAATTCTTCGAATGCTCCTCCTAATGCTGCCCTTGTCCTAGCAATGATTAGCACATCATCTGCATATGCCAAGTGTTGGGTCATCCTATTAAATATGGTGCCTTCCTGGTTCGTCCTTATGACTCTTACGGCCATTTCCAAGCATATGTTGAATATCACGGGTGAAAGCGGATCTCCTTGTCTCAATCCTCTTTTAATGGGGAAGCTCTCAGACAGCGAATTTTGTACTTTGACCTGACCACTGGCATCTCTCCAGGTTAAACTCACCAATCGGACCAGTTTTCTTGAGACTCCTAACATTCTAAGGTCCGCTAGCGCTACTCGGCGATTGATGCTATCATAGGCTTGATTAAAGTCTCCAGATTGACATTATATTCTTAAGTCTTTTCCAATATTTGCCTACAAGTGAAGATGTGATCCGTTGTGGACCTTCCCGGTCTAAACCTGCACTGATACTCCCTCAGAATGTGATTATTCTTTTATAAATTGCTATCGACAGGATTTTATATGCTACTGAGAGCAAAGCAATGCCTCGATAATTCTCACAATTGAGTTTATGCCTTTTTATAGACAGGGCACAAAATTGCCCTCTTCATTCCTTTGGCATGCTTTCACTAATCCAAACGTCCCAGATAAATTTATAATGTTGTTCTATCACGATATCTCCCCCAGATTTCAACAGTTGTGCATGTATTCCATCGCATCCAGGTGCTTTATGGCTTTTCAGTGACGCTAGGATCTCTTCCTTTTCTGGTGGTAGCTCATAGTCGGGATCCTCCTCCTCAACGCGTCTCGAGGTGCCTCTCTTCTTGCTGACTGCTAAACATGCACCAGAAATATCTAGCCCACCTATCCATAATCTCTATTCTACTGCCTAGTAAATTCCCCTGTACTTCTCTGCAGTAATCTACTCTGGGCTGAAAGCCCAACTTCATTTCTCTAACATCCTTATAGAATTTTCTATTCTGCTTTGCCTCAAAATCTGATTGTACTTTATCTAACTTCTCTCTTTCATATCTCCTTTTCTTTTGTCTGCATATTGTCTTCACCTTTTTCCTTTTCCTGTTATAATCTTCATATATTATTCTTGTTCCCTTTGCAACATTTTAAGTCTTGCTTCATTCCTCTCTCTGACCGCAATCTCACATTCCTCATCAAACCACCCTTTTCTCTTCTCATGGCTCTGTCTTCCAAGTCTTCTTCCGCAGCATCATTTAAGGCTCTCTTCAAATTATCTCACCTCTCTTCTATATTAGGATTAATGTTGGATTGTCCCGCTTGTAAATTGCTCTCTACTTTGTCTTTAAATCTCTCTTTTATATTTTCTTCATTTAGTTTCCATGCATTATAGGCAACCCTTCTTTCCTCTTGGGCTGGCACATAGCTTTTGACAGTTTGCTCTTACCATGAAATGGTCCGAACCACATTGCGCACCTTAAAACTCCTCACATCTTTGATGTCTGTTGCATGCCGCCCATCTATCAATATATGATCTATCTGGTTACGCATCCTTCCATCAGGTGATTCCCAAGTCTCCTTATGGATTTCCTTATGTGGGAAAAATGTACTACTGGAAATCTACATATACAAGTCACATGCCATTATCATTACACTATTATATGCTATTATAAGATATATAGATATAAGATATAATTAGTCTATTATATCCTATTTTATGCTATTATAAGGGGTGTAATGTAGGTCGCCTCCACATGGTGCACCCTGGATAACGCTAAATGGTCCTACATGGGCAGATGGGGCTCATAGCCAAAGTAAAGGACCTGTCTAGGAGATGGGGACCCCGAAATTAAATATCCTGGTCCTCCAGGTTGAGGGTTGATGCGTCGGGCCAGCACCTCGACCATCACAAAAAACTAACAAAGCTAAAAGACCAAGCAAGAAAAAAACCGGACGGAGTACAGGTTTTTGGACGCGGCAAACGGACAAGGAAATCATTCTTTGGATGCTGGAATGTTCAGGGTATATCGAACAAAATTGATATAGTTATGAAAGAGTTAAGCACACATAAAGTTGATATTGCTGTCCTGTCAGAGACAAAAAAAAAGGGGAGGAGTGAAAAATTATTAGAGGAATATATTCACTTGTGGAGTGGAGTCCCCAAAAACGAATGGGCGCGATCAGGTGTTTCAATTCTTGCACATAAAAAATGGAAGAACAAAATAGTTAATTGGAACAGCATTTGTGATAGAATAATGAGTGTTGAAATGATAATCAACGGACGGGAACTTTAATAATTGGCATATACGCACCAACAGATGATGCATCAAATATAGGGAAAGGTATGTTTTGGAATCAATTATGTTGTGAATTGGAGAAAGTGCCCAAAAGAAAGCAAATAATAATAGTGGGGGACTTCAAAGGGGGAGAATTAGAGAAGCTAAAAATGAGACATGGGAAAGAGTGTTTTCAAATATAAATAGTAAATTAGGCTTCAGCAGATTACGAGAAGCGTGGGAAGTGTTGAAAGGTTTAAGAAAAGAAACCAGTCATAAAGTAAGGTTAGAGGTTATAAAAATAATTGGCTTCTCTAATTCTCTTGATAACTTCCTCTACTCTCATTATCTTTTTTACTAAGCCATTTATGGTATGCTTTCTTTTTTTTCTTCTATTTTTCCCAAAAGTTCCTCGTTTAACCATTTTTCTTTTCTTCTGGTACCGGCTTTCCCTACCACACCCAATACCTCATAGGCTACTTTTTTGACAGTATTCTTTATGTTTCATAAATTTCCTCTGTTGATCCTTCATAATCTTCATTCACTTCTTTCTCTATACGCTGTTGATACAATAATCGAATGCTCTCTTCCTGGAGAAGGTTAGTGATGAAATACTTATCAACTTTTTTTGACATCGGATCAACTTTTGTATTAGTTTTGTATTAGGGATTTTTCCATGGCCACTCGATTTTGCCTCTCACTAGATGATCATCTGAGCCGCACACTGCTCCTCTATTCACCCTTACGTCATGAAAAATGATGGTACACAGTTGTCTGCTGATAATGAAGTCGATAATTGAACGGAGATTCCTCGTATTTTGTGTCCATGTATATTTATGTACGTTTTTGTGCTGGAACCACGTATTTTGTATCTTCAGTCCCATTTCCTCGCAAAGTTCAATCAGACTTTCTCCATTATTATTTCTAACGTCTTCACCATACGCTCCGACTATTTTGCTGTCTTCTTCTTTTCCAACTCTCACATTGAAGTCCCCCACTATTATTATTTGCTTTCTTTTGGGCACTTTCTCCAATTCACAACATAATTGATTCCAAAACATACCTTTCCCTATATTTGGTGCATCATCTGTTGGTGCGTATATGCCAATTATTAAAATTTCCCGTCCGTTGATTATCATTTCAACACTCATTATTCTGGTATTTCAGTGAAGAACCAATTGTTCAGCCAAATTTTGTTTTATTTTATCAACTTATTAGTTACAGATCTTTTTAATACATTTCTTACGTTTCGGCACTAAACGTGCCATCCTCAGAGGAAATTCTACAATTATAAAAATATGTTTAAACATTTACATATAAATATACTTTTTACAACATAAACTAGTATATATTTTTTTGTCCAAAAATTACTAACCATTATTTATTCTGCAATTTATGTGAAAATTTTTCATGCATTATTTTGTGGGCTTCGTTTTTTATCTTAAGCATTGTCTGCTTTCGTTTTTGGATAAAATTGTTTGATATTTTATATAGTCAGCCAAATATTTTTTTATTGTTGGTACCGTGAAATATGTTTCTTATTATTATCTTAATTTTTTGCTGTAAATTTATATAATTATTGTTTAATTGATTATAGTGTTTTTGAGTTTTAAAATAGTTGATTAATAACATTCTGTAAGTAAAATTATGATTAAGCTTTATTAATCAACTATTTTAAAACTCAAAAACACTATAATCAATTAAACAATAATTATATAAATTTACAGCAAAAAATTAAGATAATAATAAGAAACATATTTCACGGTACCAACAATAAAAAATATTTGGCTGACTATATAAAATATTATAAAAAAAATTTTTATCCAAAAACGAAAGCAGACAATGCTTAAGATAAAAAACGAAGCCCACAAAATAATGTATGAAAAAATTTTCACATAAATTACAGAATAAATAATGGTTAGTAATTTTTGGACAAAAAAATATATACTATTTTATGTTTTTGAATTTATATGAAAATGCTTAAACATATTTTTATAATTGTAGAATTTCCTCTGAGGATGGCACGTTTAGTGCCGAAACGTAAGAAATTTATTAAAAAGATCTGTAACTAATAAGTTGATAAAATAAAACAAAATTTGGCTGAACAATTGGTTCTTCACTGAAATACCACTTCATACAGAAAACTTCGGCCGTCAAAACAGAAATTAAAACTCATTATTCTATCACAAATGCTGTTCCAATTAACTATTTTGTTCTTCCATTTTTTATGTGCAAGAATTGAAACACCTGATCGCGCCCATTCGTTTTTGGGGACTCCACTCCACAAGTGAATATATTCCTCTAATAATTTTTCACTCCTCCCCTTTTTTTTTGTCTCTGACAGGACAGCAATATCAACTTTATGTGTGCTTAACTCTTTCATAACTATATCAATTTTGTTCGATATACCCTGAACATTCCAGCATCCAAAGAATGATTTCCTTGTCCGTTTGCCGCGTCCAAAAACCTGTATTCCGTCCGGTTTTTTTCTTGCTTGGTCTTTTAGCTTTGTTAGTTTTTTGTGATGGTCGAGGTGCTGGCCCGACGCATCAACCCTCAACCTGGAGGACCAGGATATTTAATTTCGGGGTCCCCATCTCCTAGACAGGTCCTTTACTTTGGCTATGAGCCCCATCTGCCCATGTAGGACCATTTAGCGTTATCCAGGGTGCACCATGTGGAGGCGACCTACATTACACCCCTTATAATAGCATAAAATAGGATATAATAGACTAATTATATCTTATATCTATATATCTTATAATAGCATATAATAGTGTAATGATAATGGCATGTGACTTGTATATGTAGATTTCCAGTAGTACATTTTTCCCACATAAGGAAATCCATAAGGAGACTTGGGAATCACCTGATGGAAGGATGCGTAACCAGATAGATCATATACTGATAGATGGGCGGCATGCAACAGACATCAAAGATGTGAGGAGTTTTAAGGTGCGCAATGTGGTTCGGACCATTTCATGGTAAGAGCAAACTGTCAAAAGCTATGTGCCAGCCCAAGAGGAAAGAAGGGTTGCCTATAATGCATGGAAACTAAATGAAGAAAATATAAAAGAGAGATTTAAAGACAAAGTAGAGAGCAATTTACAAGCGGGACAATCCAACATTAATCCTAATATAGAAGAGAGGTGAGATAATTTGAAGAGAGCCTTAAATGATGCTGCGGAAGAAGACTTGGAAGACAGAGCCATGAGAAGAGAAAAGGGTGGTTTGATGAGGAATGTGAGATTGCGGTCAGAGAGAGGAATGAAGCAAGACTTAAAATGTTGCAAAGGGAACAAGAATAATATATGAAGATTATAACAGGAAAAGGAAAAAGGTGAAGACAATATGCAGACAAAAGAAAAGGAGATATGAAAGAGAGAAGTTAGATAAAGTACAATCAGATTTTGAGGCAAAGCAGAATAGAAAATTCTATAAGGATGTTAGAGAAATGAAGTTGGGCTTTCAGCCCAGAGTAGATTACTGCAGAGAAGTACAGGGGAATTTACTAGGCAGTAGAATAGAGATTATGGATAGGTGGGCTAGATATTTCTGGTGCATGTTTAGCAGTCAGCAAGAAGAGAGGCACCTCGAGACGCGTTGAGGAGGAGGATCCCGACTATGAGCTACCACCAGAAAAGGAAGAGATCCTAGCGTCACTGAAAAGCCATAAAGCACCTGGATGCGATGGAATACATGCACAACTGTTGAAATCTGGGGGAGATATCGTGATAGAACAACATTATAAATTTATCTGGGACGTTTGGATTAGTGAAAGCATGCCAAAGGAATGAAGAGGGCAATTTTGTGCCCTGTCTATAAAAAGGCATAAACTCAATTGTGAGAATTATCGAGGCATTGCTTTGCTCTCAGTAGCATATAAAATCCTGTCGATAGCAATTTATAAAAGAATAATCACATTCTGAGGGAGTATCAGTGCAGGTTTAGACCGGGAAGGTCCACAACGGATCACATCTTCACTTGTAGGCAAATATTGGAAAAGACTTAAGAATATAATGTCAATCTGGAGACTTTAATCAAGCCTATGATAGCATCAATCGCCGAGTAGCGCTAGCGGACCTTAGAATGTTAGGAGTCTCAAGAAAACTGGTCCGATTGGTGAGTTTAACCTGGAGAGATGCCAGTGGTCAGGTCAAAGTACAAAATTCGCTGTCTGAGAGCTTCCCCATTAAAAGAGGATTGAGACAAGGAGATCCGCTTTCACCCGTGATATTCAACATATGCTTGGAAATGGCCGTAAGAGTCATAAGGACGAACCAGGAAGGCACCATATTTAATAGGATGACCCAACACTTGGCATATGCAGATGATGTGCTAATCATTGCTAGGACAAGGGCAGCATTAGGAGGAGCATTCGAAGAATTCGAACGAGCGGCAAAAGGACGAGGCCTGGAGATAAACCAAGAGAAGACGAAGCTTATGCGCACCTCAAGGCTCCAGAGTCATCGAGAAGAGCAAGTTCAAATTTTCAATTATACCTTCTCCACATGCGACAAGTTCAAATACCTTGACTCCGTACTGACAGCAAATAGTGACATCACCGCTGAAATAAAAGGAAGAGTAACTGCAGGAAACAGATGTTTATATGCGTTACAAAAAGCTTTGCGGTTTCAGAATTTGTCACGCCCGGCGAAAATTATTATTTATAAAACAATAATTAGGCCGGTAGTGATGTAGGGTAGCGAGACATGGACAATGACGCAAGAATGTGAAAATATGCCTAGAATATAGGAAAGAAAAGTGTTGCGGAAAATCTATGGCCCGGTACATATTAACGGTGATGTAGGATCCGAAAGAACGAGGAACTCAAGAGACTATACGGAGAACCCGACAAAGTTTCTTGTATCAAAAAATGAAGATTGAGATGGCTCAGCCATGTTGAGCGGATGCCCCATCACCGAGTACCAAGGAAAGTTTTGTATGGACACTCGGGGGGCGCTAGACGTAGAAGTCGTCCCAGAATAAGATGGTTGGATGATGCAGAAAGCGATTTGCGGAAGGCAGGTGTCAGAAGATGGCGCCAAAAAGCCAAAGATAGGGAAGAGTGGCATTCTTACTTGAATGAGATCCAGGTACTATTATAGGACTGTAGCACCATTATAATAATAATAAAAAAAAACAGTATTTATATATATATATTTAATACGCTAGAAATCGGAATGTGTTGCTCTATTCGTAATAATGTAGAATGAACGTAAAATTAGTCACTTCAAGACCTTGAGGTAATCCCCCACCTGTTTTCAATGTACAGTACAATGGCACTAAAGATAAAGTACGCACACAATGAAAAGGGCTTGACTTCCTACTCTTCTTATCACCACTGATGAATATAATATAAATCAAATGGACCTTATCAAAATAATGGAAAAGCTGTCTTATTTCGTTATCGGTAATATTTCAGGTTTATGTCTGCCTAAGTTTTAAACTGAAATTCCTTATGATATCATAAAGATTTCGAGCAAAATCCAACTGGATCTGCGGCTTTAAGGAATGCTTTTTCTTCAGTTTTTCGAGATTTTCTCGAAAATGGCTCCAACGATTTTCTTTAAACTCCGTATACTATCTACAATATAAATTTCTACCACTTCTATTTGAAACATTTTCTCAGCAAAATTGATTTTTTGGGGGTTCTGAGATAACAGTAACGTTATGCTTTTCACTGATACTTTCACTAATATATGGTTTTACCACCTACATAATATTAATGCACAAGAGAAGCATTGATGGAATTCCAAATTTGAAAAAATCGCTTAACCGGAAGTGAGATTTTACAGAATAGGTTTTTGAGATTTTTGGAACTTTCTAGAAACGGTTACTATGATTTTCTTTAAACTTGGAAATACTAGCCGCATAGATAGTAACGTATCACTTATATTTGAAACATTTTTCTGAAACAATCGATTTTAGAGGGGTATTGGAAGTCTGACAGATTAAATTTAAATTTGCACAAGCTGACATATAAGGGTCCACAAAAGGCCGGTCAGGTATACAAGTAAATTTCCCACCACCATTTTTATGGCTAGCTCAACTAAACATTGTAACGTTGCAATTTTAAAGAAAATTTGCTTGATGAAAAGAATGATTGCTTTGTATTTATTAATTGAGCAGGGGAAAATCGTGTATGTGTTTCACACCAGATTTTTTAATTTTAAAATGGAATATCCTGAAATTTTCTTTGGTTAGTGTATGTATGAAGTCCCATACCAATCTTGAAACGACTTGGTAGGTACTAATTGCGTCTGAGAAGATGACAACTCTGGGCCCACGTCTTAATATCTTAGCAGCACAGATAGTTATTTCGAATATTTCTGTCTGAAGGACTGCGGCTAGTTTACTAGGCTTACCGTGATATTAAACGCCGGATTAGCCCCATACTCCTCGGTTCCCACACTATATTCCTCCCTGGAGCCGTTCAATATCATGTAGAATCGCTTAATATTGGCGTCCATGAGCCCAAGTCTCTCTATCCGGTATATAAGCACCTTAAAGGGCTTGTAAAGCCTTTAGTATCTACGAGCAGGCCCAAAATATGGCAGCCTTTAGCTTCCCACAAGCTTCACAATGTCTAAAACAGATGGGAGCTTTCGCTTAGTAATCTAGCTGCTATTGCTCTGACTAAGCCTTGGATGTATTGTGAAGTGGGGGTAAACTTAAAGAACCTCCTAGGTCAGTGATGGCGAACCTATGACCCGCGGGTCACAGAGTGACCCACGCCACAATTTTAAATAGCCCATGCTATATTTCAACTATTTCCCAAAGACAATAATAATAACAATGCATACATATAACTACATAAACTTAAACATACTTTAGTAAAAAACTGTTAGGTTCGTTTTTCTCTCTGTACAAAGTAAATGTTACGCCGTAGTATCTACTTGGCACTAAAAAAAAAAACGAACGCTTCATTTGGAACTCGCGGGTGCAGCAATCTATGTTAGGTTATATCTGTGGACAAGAGTCAACTTTAAAATATAGTGGGCATTCTTTAATCGAATTTCATTGTCACAAGAGGTGCTTTGTGCAATACAGAGGTTAAAAACAATTCAGATACAATAATGCCAGTCGTCACAGAAATTGTAAATTACACAAATGCAAGGGCTTTATATAAGCGAGAACTCGCTCAACTATTGGACGAAGTTGAGTCTCAATACTCTGGGGTCTTTATGTACAATAATGTGCGTTGGTTAAGTTGCGGTCAGGTTTTAGAAATATTCGTTGATTTATTAGAAGAAATAACATTGTTTTTGAATGAAAAAAGTAATATTTATGATGAATTGTCAAATGTAGGATGGTTACACAACTTAATCTTTTTATATATCACAAATCATTTCAGTGGTTTGAACATGAGATTTCAGGAATGTGACCAAGTTATATTAACCATGTTTGAGAACATTAAAGTATTTATAACAAAACTTGATATATATAAAAATGATTTGGAAACGAAAGTAATGAAATATTTTCCGCTCGTAAAATGTCATTTTGAAAATTCTCAAGATATTGCATTAAGGAAACAGAATTTAATTTTAGGAGAAATAAAACAATGTTTTCTGGATAGGTTTGATCATTTAGACATTTGAAAATACAATGCAATTTATTTTGTACCCACATAAAATCGAATTTTCTAAGATAGAATTACATACTCTGACATGGCTAAATATTGATAATTTAGAAATGGAATAAGCAGAATTTCTAAACAGCTTTATGTGGATAAACAAATTTGACAATTTAATTCAGAGTTACAGAAATAAAACTGTGAATATAATTCTGACAAATGTAAAATAATAGAACAGAGAATTGAAAATATTATTCTAAAAGAATGTGATTCCTTGCCAAGTACATTTAGTGCAATGAAAAAACAAACGCCATTCTAACGATGTTTGGTTCAACATACGTCTATGAGCAACTATTTTCTTCTTTGAATTTTATAAAATCTACTTGGCGACGAATTAACTGCATGTGTTAAATTAGTGAATTCCAAATATGAATCAAATATA
Organism: Triatoma infestans; assembly: GCA_011037195.1. Lineage (NCBI taxonomy): Eukaryota > Metazoa > Arthropoda > Insecta > Hemiptera > Reduviidae > Triatoma > Triatoma infestans. Next base: position 107,602 of record JAAEAF010002162.1, on the reverse strand, counting down.
GAAGAATTATAAACAAACAACAACAAGTCTCGCATTAAATATGTGAAGAGTAGTTTTAGTTTTTATTTCTTTTATTAATAAACAAATTCTATACTTACGCTTTTTTAATTATAAACCTAAGTACATTTATCGAAATAAAATTTAAATACCAAGTATGCAACCTCATTTTTTGTCACACATATGTCCGACCTACTGTCAAATTTAAATATAAAATTAGCATAATTTTTACCAACACTGTCAAATCTTAAAAAAAATTATATAATATTGACCCACACGAAAAAAAGGTTCACCATCACTGTCCTAGGTCGTGGTGGAGTGTGGTCTTTATGGTACCCGGTTGTTCAGGCTTCTAGATACCCAGCTTCCATAGCAAAAGAAATTCTTACTTTCGTTAAATCGAAATAGTATCTGCAAAACCACTCTCACAATTATTGCTAGGTCATCAGCGAAGCCTAGGTAATGAAAGCTGTCTTTGGCTAGGAGATGATCGGCTAATTTGTCCATAAGTGGCGAAATAACGCCTCTCTGCCTACCTACAACCTTTACCTATTCTAGTCTCTAAAGAGAAGCTTTCTTAGCTGACAGTATTAATCCTTCCAAACTAAATATACCAGCCTAAAAATACGAAGCTCGCTTAGCACACACACACACACTCAGTAATAAGATAAGATGTTTATGACAATTTCTACAAACTATTTCATTCTTACAGAACCTCAATGACGTGTTTTCAGTTGAAATCTCAATTTCGGAAATTTGCTAAGAATGCAATACTTCCTTTAACAGCATTAAGTGTAAATGAAAGTCATTTGTATTTGATGTGTGTAAATATTTGTTTTAACAAGGACAAGCTGTAGTAATCATTAGTCACTCAATTCTAATTACACACTTTACTTGAAACTTTATAAACGACTACTAAAATTACATGTACTGGAGCGGCAAGAGAGCCACAATAGGTTTTTCTATGTCGTAGTGGGTTTGGCTTGGTTTGATTTGGTTCGGACATCTAGAATAACTTAAATAAATATCATATGATTTTCATTTTTTATGTTTCCACAAAAAAAAAATCATTAGAATTACTCAAGTTAAATAATCACATGCTCATATTTCAATTGTTACATTTATTAATGTTATGATGCGATTAAATTCTATTAGAGACGTCGAAATAGGCGATGTTAATAAAATTTCAAATGCGACGGTTGACAATTGGGAATGGAACTCGATGACATTCAGCCAGAAGATGTTTATGCGTTCATAGATTCCAGTTTTATACCAGAATTAATCGTCCTAACATTTATTATATTTATCATCAGCGTAATGTATGAATGGACAATGCCAAAATATAGGTACAACAAGTAATACATTTGATTTACTAAATGTCTTCAACCTATTTAAATTAAGCATGCATTATTAAAGGAAAATTAGGGTATTATAAATCAAATAATGCTCAGAAAATCCGTTAATAATGACATGATAGTGTAAATTTCAACAAATTTTCATAAATAAGAATTTACTGCTGATTCTTAGAATGCGGTTGCTAATGTCGTTTGTGAAAAATCCAATCTACATTCTCATATTACAGATTACATTTTTATCATCAACAAATGATATTATTAACTGAATAAACAAATGAGATTTATTACAATTTAAAATTTATTATGTTGGCAGAATAAACATGACTGATAGTAGGCCAATATCTCTGCCAATTCCACTTCACTTTTCACATTCTAGAAGAGGAATGACAGCTAAAAGATATAGAAGATTTACCGAGATGACTAGTAGAAGAAGACGATCTGGAGAATTCAACTTGGGGCGAGCACTCGGACCATCATCTTCACAAGTAATGTCTTTATCAAAACCTGAAGATGTAAGCTTCTTGTGTACAAGAAGTGGAGCAAAATATTCCAGGCTATCCTGAGTCAACGTTTTCATTTTGACCATAATTAATTTTAAATAAAAATTTAATTTTTCATTCGTTATCTGTTTAACCATAACATGTATATCTGAAATATGCACTACTTCGTTTCTTTGTTAATTACCGGGTGCGGTTTTGAAGAGTATAAATCAACATTTCCCTAATGATAATTTCGAAATGGATGAATATCGAAAAGGTCATTGAAGGCTTAAATATATATGACAAAACTCAGTCCTGCGAACCCAATTACCTCTCATATTTAACAATGGGTGTTAGGTATGCGGTGTCATACCAAGAGATTTCCGTGATAGCCTCCTTCAATTTGTGGTTATCAAAATCATTTTATATTGTAGTTGCACGCTGTTCGATTTCCTGATGATTATGGAAGTCTGAAATCGGTTGTTGACCAAACATTGAAGCAAGACTATCACGAAAAAATTTGACTATTCCAAGGCCATAATTTGCTGGTTCAGTGTTAGTATTCATGTAGTAGGTTGGGGGATATCACAAATGGATAATGCACTCACGCAGATGGTAATACACTTTCCCAAAATACAAAAGTTTTTGCGACTTTTACCTCAATTTTTCACAAGATTTAAACACGTTACACTTATTACATATGTACCACTATCGCCTTTTTTTTCTTCTTCTTTACGTCACTTCATCGGCTTTTACAGCCATTAAGCTAAATATATAGTACTGCGATAATCATATTGGTTTTCGCACGAACTGTGTCGGGCATCATCAAGTTTAGAGCAGATGTTATTTATGTAGTCGACATCCATTATTCCGTTATGGCAGCGTCGATAGGTTCGGGGAGTTGGTTACTCCAATTCGGTGCGCCTGAAGGAAGTCATGCCACATCAAAACATAAAATTAGCTGTGGCCGTTTTTCGAGGGAGATTGTCTGGAAGGGATGGTCGCAGAGAGCTGCCCATTTCATGCCTTCAGCTTGTTCTCGTTGGCAGTTACTTAACATCTCTTTTGCCTTGGCTTTAAGTTGATGGCAAAGGTTTACATATGGAACGATTTCTTCAGCAGGGATCTTGTTGTTTCCTTCTTTTGCCAAGCTGTCGGCCTTTTCGTTGCCCTTTGATCTAAACTAAGTAAACTAAATTTGGTATTTTAACCATCATAGCATGCATATTGAGTTTGTTCCTGACCGATTTCGGATTTTCTTCCATTGTCAGAGCAAATTCACGAAGTGAAAGCTCTTACATACAAATTTATATTTATACAATATAAATTCATTCCATGCAGCTAAAAACTTATATAGCCCTTTAAATTATTATATATTAGTAATTAACTAATACCATATGACCAAAAACCATGTTATACTTTACATTCTTATATATAGAAACATGTTACAACCAAAAAGTGTGAGTGTAAATGTAACCTTACGTTGAAGTGAACTCTCTACACGAACTTGGTGAATTTGCTCTGATGATGGATGAAAATCCGAAACGGGTCAGGAACAAAATCAATATGCTTGTTATGATGGAAAAAATACCAGATGTTATCCAGCATTGTAGACCCACCCACATTTTCGACCAACTAAATTTGTTCTATCACACTGTTTTGACAAAACATCCTTATGATGGGCGAACGCCCGAAACAGGTCGATTACCACGAAAAGAAGCAGGCTATCACGGAAAATATCTTTGATGCTTTTCAGCTCTGCGGACGCAATCACAACAACACTGAAGAACCACTTTCCAGCCATCCCTTAGTCTGCTGCTGATGTTAATTCTCGCCTTATGCTCTCGAATCTACCAACAAAATTACTTTTCCAGGATGGAGTCTTTTCAAGTCTCTTCTACTGCCCAGTCTATCGCTGCACCCTATCCGTCATAATTATTGCAGTGGCTACCGAGTGCTTCTAAGCGGGAAGAATCCTCCCAGTAAACTCCGAAGCCAACCATTAAGATTCCATGATCAATTGTTTTAGCCGATCCATCCGAGTAGATATGCAATCATTCTGGTTGTGGATAGAGGGAGCTAAGCACCTCTGTATCAACAGTTTAAGTTCTGTTTCGCTTCTTTCATCTTTTTTTCAGCTTCTAACAGTGTCAGATTAGAATAGGGGCGGGGACCCTTCCAGGAAGCATTGGAGAACTAAGGAACAGCTCTCGATCATTGGCTGCCATACCATACTATTCACACAAGTCTTTGGCTTCAGCCAGCATTATCTTCTGCCTTTTCAAACGCTGAGTAGCATTTCAGTGGTTTCTCCAGACTGGGACCTGAAGTCTCATGAGCCTTTCTGATAGCTTAATTGCAGCCTTCTATCTCCGGGTTAGTAGGTTCTGGAGTTCCATGGCGGTTATGGTGTTACTTTTGCTATCCTATGATCATTCTAAGGGCTTTCTTACGGATCCTGTCAATATGGGTGGAAGTAGCTTTCGACACTGTCACTATTATCTCTTGGCCGTATTCCATTGCATGTTTTACATAAGTTTCTAGGTTCTCGCTAGAGCATTCTGAGAAGATCCCCATCTGATACCCGGAACTTCTTCAGTAACTTTAATCGTTACCCTATAAACTAGAGTTAAACCAAAATGTTCTCCCATCGATTCCATGACAATCTCCTGTCCAATAAGATTCCCAAGTATTTTACGGTGTCTTCTTCCTTTATAGGCCCGCCACCATATTTAAGCGCATGGTGATGGCTTTTTGTAGACAAAGTGAATAGATAGCAGATCTTTGACCTATCACTTTTGTTTGTTGTTTTCAAAGAAACATGAATTTTGAAGAATTCTGCAGAAATCTAAAATTTCACATTTCCCCTTAAATGCCACTTCATTAAATTGTACGTTTCATCATCAGGGAATCAACCCTTAACTTTGAAGAAAATTTGTCAATCGGAAATCGTAAATTACAATAAAAGAAAATGTGTTTCATGTGAGATTTTTCTTTATTATACAATCCAAATTTAATTTTCTTTAAATTCAAGAAGAACTAGTACTTCGCAAAGATTTCCTTTCACTCACTCCTAAAAAAAAACTTACTGCGTACGTGTCTGGCTCGAAATAAAATTTACCTCTTGAATACATTTTTTGAGCCTATCTTTCCCAAAAAATGAAGTTCTTAGAAATTAATATGAGTATATTTAAGCAGATATTAGTTCTTAATGATATATAAATATATTTACAGCATAATTCGAACATCATAAAACACAAACGAAACACCATAAAACGAAATAGTTCAAATTATTTGTTTTCGTTCCAGCAGAAGATCTAACACAAAGATCTGTGTAAAAATCAGGTATGAAGTATCACTTTGCTTATTATCCTAATTATTTTAACGACTTTCCCAACAAAAACTCCAACAGGAAATAAACCAGCCTACTTATTACATTTTAATTTTTTGCAATATCTCCAGCAAAAATATTCCGAATTGGGACAAAATTTACCACTGGAGGGTAAAAATTATAAAAGAAACTGGTAAATTTACTAGCTTTTTCTACTGAAAAAAAATTCACGAGTACGTAGGTAGTAAATGGACAAATTGGCGGAAATTATATTGGATAATAATTCTTCAATGTATAATGCAGGCCACCAATTTTGTATTTTAGGTAATAACTGTTCTAGTTCTAAAAGTTGAAAATTAACCTATTTAAACCCTAAATAAAGTCATACATAAAAATTGTTTGTTAAGGATTGCCTTCCTTTTTTTTAAATTCTATGTTTGCAATATAATTTTTTCTAAATTCAGAATGGTACAATAATTCTATAAAATTTAACGAATGTATAAATTTAAAGAATAAAATTCTGTTTATAGCCTCTTTCTTTCTATTACTGAAGCCATAAATATTAAGAAATCAATTACTTTTACAGCAATATTACGCAATGTCGAGTTGTGATAGCTAGTTAGTAGTTGTAGAATTTTAAAACATTAAATATTAATATTTATAATCGTCCACATTAATCGACGATCCGCGAATGTTCCTAAACATTGCCTATTTTAGTTCTTATTTTACTCATATTCTGTTAATTTGGATTTGCACTAAGATCTCTCTAATTGGCTTTACTATTAGAGAATATAGGCAATTATTGGTTATTCGAGTCGTAGTATTGTCAAAACTGAAAGTATACTTTTGAAAAAAAGGAAAGTTTATAAATGGATGAAAAATATATATGCCAGTTATGTATGCAATCTTTGGAAGATCCAAGACTTCTCGATTGTTTACACATCTTTTGTGCAAAATGTTTGATGGCTCGATCATTACACTATGGTTAGTATTCCAATTATTTAACACAATCTAATACTTATTTTGGTTTTCCAAATCATTGATTTAAAATATAAAAATGGCGTTATAAAATGTACTGCATGCAAACTAAAAGTTTTGAATGTCACATAACCACATATATATGTATATAGAATTTAAAGCATGTATAATATAAAAACAAACTTTTCTACTTTTTTTTATACTCATATGTCATGCTTAAGTATTCTCAAAACCCCTCGTTACATTTGGACTTCTTCTTCTTGTATTCAACACGGAATCATAAAATACTTGAAGAGTAAATAGAAACGTTATACCGCACTCTAGAAAACTGCTTTTCATTTTCTCGCGAAAAAAATACTTTTAAATAAAAAGAAAAAATCATCTTTATACCTTTAGTGAATAAACATACAAAAAAAAAAATATCTGTCTGAAACAGTGTCACAACGTTCTTATACTGCAATTACATAATTTAAAGGTAGAATTTTCTTCAAAATTGGAATTTTTACTAAATGTTTAATGTGTGGGAAATCCTAAACTACTTTTCCTGAAAAAACGTTTCAAATAAAAGTGATAGATACGGTATTGGATAGTTAAGATGGTATATTGCATGTTAAGATGGTATTGGAAGTTTAAAGAAAATCGCTGGAGCCTTTTTCGAGAAAATCACGAAAACTGAATGAAAAAAAACATCCAGTAAAGTCACAATACTGGTTGATAGATTTTGCCTGATGATGGTGATAGTACCTAAACGGAATATGTACGTTTTTGAAATATTCTGTTAATACATTCATCAAACTTTTTTTCCACAAAACCGGGGGACACAAAACATATTAAATTCCGGGGAAAATTCAGTTGAAAATTAAAAAAAAAAATACTAAATAATTGTATGTATGGTGCGCCAGCAATGGGTATCTGTTGCATGCAGTTGCTTGGGTTACCACAGCTCAGTACTCCATGCACTTCGTCAAAACAGTACACAATACACTTAAATTACATACACTCTTACACTTTACAGACAAGGACAAACACAGTACACAAACTAGGGTCTCCGTCCCTAGTTAACTGGCGAAAGCTAAGGGAGAAGGAAGCGATTAGCTCAGTGGTAGCCGGGCTGGACTATCAACGCGGAGGTTCCGGTTCGAATCCAGCATGGTGCCCTGAGATTTTCTCTTCCCTAGGATTTTCTCAACTCACTGTCCGGTGATAGGCAGTGTTGTCTGCAGCTAGAGAACACTGCTTGGAGGCCCGGAGAAGACTCCGGGGCACAATAGATCTTTCAGGTCGCAGTGCAATAATCCCCTGCAGCAATCTACAATCTTATTGTAGATTATTACTCTTCGAGCCGGGTGTGCATGCTCGAAGAGGGCATGTTTGAGGGTATGTTGAACTAGAGTTTAGCTGAGAGCATGATGCTAAAACTCAAAACTCAAACATTAATAAAGGCATCAGAGACATTTTCCGTGGTAGCCTGCTTCATTTTGTGGTCATCGACCGGTTTCGGGCGTTCGCCCATCTTCAGGATGCGTTCTTCAGACAGTGTGCCAACACAGACTCGTACAGAGACTTAGTTTCACACTCACAGTAAGACTTTCGGCCAGTTTAACTAGGGACGAGACGCCTAGTTGTGTAGCTGTGTTGTGAAACTAAGTCTCTGTACGAGTCTGTGTTGGCGCACTGTCTGAAGAACGCATCCTGAAGATGGGCGAACGCCCGAAACCGGTGATGACCACAAAATGAAGCAGGCTACCACGGAAAATGTCTCTGATGCTTTCCAGCTCTGCGGAACCAACCACCACAACAAATTAATAAAGGCCACAGAGGCCATGTTTCGAATGTTAGAAATGTCAGTTATGACATAAAAACCCTTGTATTTTATCCTTTTTTTTCCCTTTATCGTATATCTCCCATAACCTCTTTCCAATAATGGTTTTTATGCTTCTTCTGGAACAAATTTGCTTTTATTTAAAATAAAAAAAAATAGTAAAAAAGTCCATGAGATGATCTATGCGCTGAATGATCAAAGTAATATGTTTAGTCTTATAAATTTCAAACAATATTTAATATGAAATTAATAAATAAATTAATCGGGAACAATTTTTTAAAGAAAAATACATAATGATAATTATTGAATATATGTATAATAATTATTTGTTTTACAGTATTTTACACAAAAGAGAAAAACTGATCTCACTAATATGACTAAATATTTTTTATTTATTATTTAGATGAATATTATTACTTTGTGATTTTTGTTAGTGAAGAAAACATTATCTCAAGATGAAGGTATATCTTCACTTGGTAGTTCTTCCAATACAACAGAAACAACTGGTGTTGATAATATCAATGATGCAAATGAACAACATACCAGAATCACTCATCAGGTATTATCATTAATAATTAATTAATTAATAAAAGCTTAATTTATTTATTTTTTCTTTTTTTTTAATGTTTAATTTTCACTCTCCCATAATGTTCATAATTTCTCCTCAGGATTTATCTACTGTTAGACACACAACCTGTAGAAAAAAATCGTAAAAAATAAATAAATCCAATTAAATTATTTTACAATTAGTTTAAACTATTAGTTGTAACTATCACAAAAATTGTTGAAAACATATAATTACTTTTACCTTATTTAAGTATTTATCCTTTTTTATTTTAAATATTTTCAGGTAATTGTTATCTTTTTTTCTTCCATCCTATTAAGTCCAAAAAAAAAGTTAGAAAATATATCTACTTATTTTTTTTTTTTCATTCTACACAAACCTTCATCATCAAAGAATATATGTATATAAACAACCAACGAATGTTTCTTAAAATATCTCTCAACAGACAAAATTTTCGAATTTGGAATTCTAAGCACATATTTAATTAATCAGAATTATAATAATAATAATTCTTTTATTTAAGAATAAAATAAATAAAGAAATACAAATTAAAAAGGAAATACATAAAAGAACTAAGATTATACGGTTAGTATTCTGTGTGCCATAGGTTCGATGTAAAAAAAACTTAATATAGAAAATGAAATTATCATAGAAATAAAAAGCAATTAATACTAAAAAAAAAAAGTAAAATTAAGATTACAAAAAAATATAGTTCTTGTAAGCGTATAGTGTATAACTGAAAAAGTAAAAATAAACGGAAATAAATGAAGATAAAAAGGAGGTATATGGTATAAAACAAAAAATAACTGGCAAATTAAGATTATGTACATATTCAATTGAACAATAAAAGTGTAAAATAGTCAAACATGAAATTCCTGCCTGAGTGAAACTTTAATGCCAAACTACTGATGTAAAATTTATAATATACATGCAATTTAGTGTGCTGAGACTGGTGACAAAGTGAGCCGTTGCCAGAGAAGAAAGTGCGAACTAACGCATACACACAACTCTGGGTGAGGACACTGCCAGAAGATGCACATAGCACTCTCCTTAGTATAAAATAGAACAGGAGAGAGTGAGAGAAGTCTTAACGGCCCGCAATAATGCAATTACCACAATCCAAATGGATCTATTGTGAAATCACTGGCTCAGAGCATATATGCAAGCCTGAGAAGCGCCTCTCTATAGCTCGTCACAGCCCTATAACTAGAGAAATCTCGTTCTTGCAGAGACCTTTCAATTGAAAAGCTATGTCTTCTCCTCAGCCGAGGTGTTGACCACTATCGGCCAGAACAAATAGGCTCTATACTTCCAGAGTCTGGACTGTATGGTTCAACAGGTCCATAAATCGTAAAATATGGTTGAGCAGGACTGCCATAAGCTTGCGCGAAGATTCCCTAATGAACTACTTCTCTTGTCTTTGGGCAGCATTACTCCTTTACCAGGTCTCTAATTTGCCGAAGTCAGGCCGTAAAAAAGTGTTTTCGTCATTGTACTGTGAATGCAGTAGAAATGTTCCGACACGTTAAGGAAACTTCCTTCTCGGATCAATTCGTCCGCTTTCTCATTGCCCACATACCTTATAAGCCGCAAGTTAAAAGAGTGAGTTGCCTGGCTCGGTGAAGAATTTAATGCTATCTCACAACCAGCTCTCTCTTACTCCATATATACTTTATCAATCCATGGTCTATAATTCGGATGTAGATATCAGCTCTCTTTTGAAAACATTTCATTTAATTTTAAAGAAGAGGATGGATTCTCCTCCAAAGGCGAACAACTTCAACTTGAAGGTCCACTTGTTTATAAAAAGTAAAAAAATGAAGACACTCTTGCGCACCTCTCAGACTCCTCCGATGTGCCAAGCTTATCTTGTTTATTAATGCCGACAGTCAAGCTTTTCACAGAGATATATTATTACAGAAAAATCTATAATTCCAAGCATATTTTTGTGCAAACTGAAACCAACAATCAAAACAAAAATTTTTTTCTGAATGACTTCCAAAACTAGAGCCTTGAACGAAATGAAAAAGTCCAGGAATAAAATTTAGAAATATACCTAAAATGTGGCTTTGACATCTACAGCAAATCTACAACAATCTCCAGTTACAATTTGGAGTAACTGAGAGAAAACTATAAATTGCTTAATAAGAAAATAACTTTTCCAATTCATCATAATACAGATATTCCCACAATGAATTTGTGTAATGCAACATTTATAGATCTGGTGAGAAAAAAAAAACACTTTTTTTGCTGCACAAAATTGTGGACGAAAACCTGACCAAACTGTTACAAGCCTTTTAGCTGAAAAGACTTCCTCTTGATATGTATTTGGTAAATATCAAAATAACAGCTGCTAATTTGAATTTATTGACTACCTCATTACTTGACCATTTACCTCCAAAAGCCAAAACATATTTAACTATACTGAATACGCGGGATGAACTGTACAAATTTAATTGACTCCTAATTGAAAAAAGTCACAACTCACCCAGAGAACCCTCTAAAATGAATTTAAGAATATAAATGTCTGGCGTTCTACATGTTTCATTAGTTTACCAAATTCAAAAAAAATAGTTTCAGCAGTTTTGAAAAAATGTGAAATAAAAATTGAAAAATCAGGGAGTCCACTCCCAGATAAAGGTTTCCGACTGCAATTTTTGAATTGTATACTCTCCTTAATTAAAACGCAAACACACACATTCCCGGAGAAAACCCAATTTCAAAACTCTGACACGAATGTTTCTAGCTGGGTAAAAAAAAAAATGTTTTTTTCCAGGTGATTCAATGTTCAACTTGTGGAAATGAAACCATCCTAAAACGTGGAGGAGTATCCAGCCTACCTCTACATTTAAAATTACAAAACGAAATTATAAATATCAAAAATAAATTACCACCATGTGATCTGTGCTCTTCTTCAGCTTGCGTAAGTATTTTTATAATAAATTTTACTAATGTAAAGGAAAATTGAGTTATTGAACAATATTATTGAACGTAATAAAATTAACAGTTACTTTAATTAGTATGAAGTCCCAACCAAGTTATATATCAAAGTTTGTTGTATTTATTTTAATTATTATTACATTATTTTTTAAATAATTTTTTGATACTAGAGACGTTTTAAAGTAACTGGTGTGTATCTTAGAAGAGGAAAACCTCTGCTCTATCCAAAACTTTTCTGGTATCATAAGACTACCCCAAAGAAACGCAAGAAGCAGCTTTGGGAATAGAAAATAAAACCGTTCCAGGTCTAAGCCACAAGATTTTCGGACAATACAATAAATTGCTAACCTTAAGATCAACACTTGCCATTCATTAAATTTTTCCTATGAAACGGTAAATCCTATGAAACTGTGAAAGTTTGGCAACAAGTTCCAGGGAAAAAAATCATTTAAGGCATGTCGCAGTAGAAATTCTTAAGATTAGCACCGAGAGAAACTGGCCTTTTAAAATTCTGAGCTATATAATGCGTTTTTTCGAATGCATATATATAGAACCCTGAACATAGTAAAAAAGGTTAACTTGCAATAATACGTATGTGCAGGCTTTCACTAGATGCTACGAATGCGATATTATGATGTGTGGACTTTGCACGGATTCACACAAGGAATTTCGAGATACAGCCTTACATACGCTAGTACAATTAAGAACTAATACAGAAAGAAGCTCCAATTTAAAGGTTTCTTGTATATTATATGTATATGCGATCACATACATATCTATTCCTATTCTCAGAAAATTTTTATAACAATAATTAATTAAATAAATAACACTACAGATTCAACAAACAGTATGCATTAATCATGCCAATCAAGAAGCAAACTTTTACTGTTGGAACTGTTCAGAACTTATATGCTATACATGTTGTACTAGTCAACACGCAGGTCATAAGATTGATTCTGTAGCACAAGGTGCCATTAAAGCTATTGACTCCATAAAGGATGAGCTAAATAATGTTAAGCCCCTGGTAAAACAGATTGCTCTTAATGCTGATGCTGTTAAATATAAAATTCACAAGGTTAAGGTCAGTATTATAACGCATTTATGTTCATATTTGCAACTGTAACTGCTTGCCTCTATTCAGAAAAAGATAAGCTAGTCAAACTTTGGAGTTTTGTAGTATATATAATATGATGATCTTTGTATGTTTTAAGTAAACCTGTTGTTAAAGAAATTAATGAAAAACTAAAACAGGATTGATTCCATTTGGATAATGATCCGTTGAGACTCCTAAACAGGGATACCAAAAGCGAATATAATTGTATATCCAAGAGAAATAATTCATGCATACAGGCAAACACCTAGGGAGAAAGTAGACAAATCTTGGGAGTTCTTGCAGCACTACAAAATAACACTTATCACAACACCCACAAATTATATTTTAACTCTATGTCTTGATTCATACAAATTATAGGTCATTATCAAAAACACACACAGATACATATGATTATGCAACATAAAAATTCAGAAATGCAAGGCTTCCCAATAGATCTTCTAGGTCAAAATGAAATCCCATTACATTAACAAAACAAACACACCCTACATCCATCCATCTTCAGATTCACAATTCCTTTTTCGAAATTCTTGAAACTTACTCAGTTAAGAGAAATTAAAAATAGAAATAGCATATTTTTAAGAACTAATCAAAGGCTCCCAATTAATTGATAAATTGTTTGAAATTAAATTTATTTTGATTTTTTTATTGCTAAATTTCAAGTAAGCTAATTGAATGTTTATTTTTTCCTTGCAGACTCGTTGCAGTGATGTCGAAAAAGAGATAGATCTATTCATGCAATCTTATAAAGAAGCTTTAGAAAATCATTGGCAGACACTAAAAAATGAAGTTGAAGCGGTAAATAAAACAAAAAAATAAAATAAACACAAACGATTTCTACCTATGTTTAAATTTAGTTATGTCAACATAAATGAGTCAATTTTTTATCAACAAAAGAGTAGTTTAACACACTTAAGTCCTCCGGTTTGAACTTTTCGACATTAAACACTTATATTGTTGATCTCATCCAAAAACTGGTTTTGAATTTTTGTTAATAACCGTTTGGAAACTTAGGAAGATACACAACTTTCGGTAAGATGGCAAACATTTCGGCGAGGTAGCTGTTATAGAGAAATTTAACATTGTACATTTAAATGTTGTAGATTGTTTTGTCAAACCACCCATAAACTTTACCATTCGATTAATTTCTGTTGTGAACTATGTGAACTTCTGTGAGTCCTAATGTCGAATTAGGATTTTTTGTGTGTAAATAACGATATTTTATTTCACTATGTAACGAAATAAATACCAATTTTGTTGGTTTTCAGATAAAACAAAACCGTCTTGAAGCTATTCAAAAAACGTACGAAACATTGGAAGATAAACTGAAAAAAGGACAAACTATGATTGATCTTGCTGAAGATTTAATACAAGATTCATCACCTGCTGAGGTATTCATTTTGTCTTTTAAGATAAATACATATAATTACACATTTCTACAAAAGCTAAGTGCAATTTTGTTTTGTTTCTTTAGTCACTAAGCATAGCAAAACCATTATTAAATAGATTAGAAATGTACACAGAAGCAGATATTAATATTGATTCAAAAATATCAGAATGTTTAAAATTTCTACCTGATGAAAAACTAATTTTCAAAAAATATCAATTACTTGGTATAATTTCAACTCAATCGATTTCATTGGATCATTGTACACTTCAAACTGATGGTTAGTTTTTTTTTTATTATTATAATATTTTTATGGTTAATGTAAACATTGGGTGACAGGAATAAAAATGAGTATACTTTCCTGAGTTTGTGCTCCTGAGCATGAATTATGAATTATAATTGGTAATAATTTCTGCCTCACTTTGTTCAACTGACTAGAATCAAGTTTGAAAAACATTATATTATTATTAGAAAACTCTTTTTCTCCTAAGCATCCTTTAGAAATGATCTAAATAAGTTTGTAGGGAAAAAACTTATTCCATAACCGCATAAAGTTTCTCATAATCGGGAAATATCCTATATTTACCTTAAATCAATAGCATTACTTGATTATTAAAGAAAAAGATTTGATCATATAAAAAACGTATGTAATAATAATAAGATGGGCAATCACGAAATTATTTTAAACATTGGAGAAGTTATTGTACAAACCAAACAAGTTTATTTTATTCAAATTACTAAGTAACTCCATTCATACTGTCTCTCTCTTCATCCAGACTCGTGTTTATTTAGTTAATAGTTGTTTTCAATTATAAAACACTATATGATCACGTTCTAAATTCATTTATGCATTTTGTATTTTTTTTTTTTTAATTACATTTTAGTAATAATTTTTTTACTAATTAATTTTTTTTTTACATTAATTAGCTCATTTCTTAAACCTAATTTAAACTAGTATTCGGCATATATATTCAAACATATGAATAATCACTGATCTTAATCGAATTATGTATATATGTGCTCCCAAAATGAAGCCCTTAAGAAAATACTTACCGCTGAGCCTATATTATTTTTGTTTTTTATTGTCACCAAATGAAGGCGTAAGCCCAGAGAGAGCACTGTATACATACTCTTCTTTATTCACGTCACCCATTTTAAGTTTTAAATAAAAATTGAATTTATTTATTTATTTTTAAGGTTTACTTAGCTGTAGACATCACAAAAAGTCTTCGTTTTTACTTACAACAAGAGACAATGATAATCAACCTCTATCGCATGGTGGAGAAAAAATTGTTGCAGAACTCAGATATAAAGACGCAGTACAAAGGTATTAATAAAGTGATACAAATAAAGAATGAAAGAGAAGAAACTAAACCATCATTATTGTAGGGTAGTTCCGGTGTATGTTAAGGATGAAGGAAATGGCACCTATACACTGTCATTTACACCAAACATCTCTGGTAACATGTTGCTCACCGTGTTCATACAAAACAAACATATCAAGGTATACAAAAAAAATTATTTCCGCCAAAGATAATAGTATAAAGCATATATCTTTCCAAAATTCCAAGTACATGCATAGAATTTTTACATTTATTAATCTTTGAAATTAAAGCATGCTTCAGTTTAAATCAAATTGTCTTTTTTAAAATTTAATTTTAATTTATATAATAAAATAATTATTAATTTAACAGGGCAGCCCATACAAAGTTTTTGTATCGTCTTTAAGACCTCATAAAGGCATATTTCACTGCTGTGCTTTCTGTTCAAGTGGAGGCAATAAAACAGCCACCTGTGGATGTAATAGCAAAATGCCAGGTACGGAAAGAATCTGTTTAAAACTAGTACACTCATGTATATGCTTCTGTTTCGATATAAAATCTAATGATAAATGAGTAATTCAGTAAAAGGAATTACCAACATTTAAATAAAATTTTAACATTCTCAAATATGCTTACAATTAACAGAAATCAGTAAATTTTAGGCAAAATTTCTGGATCTTTTCTAAATTCAGGCCTTCAGACCACTGGGCGATGGAGTGTTTACTAAGAACCGCGGCTTGCATTTTTTTTTTTAACTTTCTCAATTCTTTCGAGTATTTAATTCTATCGTTTGGCTCTGTAGAAAGATTTTTTTTTTCCGAATGAGCCAAAATAAAATTTGTTGAAAATATAAGCATCATTCTTTGCAATGTAGAATTTTTTTTTCTTGGAATTGTGCTATAATAGTTACTGATTAATAAATATATAATAGATCTAACTAATTGAGATAATCAAAATGATTTTTAAATAATGTATGGAATAATAATAAATAATTATAAAAATAACAAATAAATAATAATAAATACTGGAAAAAATATTCCAGGAGGATACAATGGATGCGGACATGGTCATGCAGGACATCCTGGCAGAAGACATTGGTCTTGTTGTGGAAACGTACTACAAAACTCTGAGTGTAATCAACCAGTTCCTTATCATTGTACATTAGAAGAGTTAACATATAAAAACAAAATTCTATAAAGTATTCCTCATGCAAGTTTCCAAATATATGTTTTCTAAAATATCTAAAAGAACTAAGTTCAAAGAAGTAGTTCATTCATATTAATTTATTGATGCATTTTGTAAATACAACATTCACTAATGTTATTTTGTGGAAATACTAACTTTTCTTTTGATTCAGCTTTCCCATCATTCTATCCTTGAATGCTAAGCGTTTTTCTCTTAAAGAAAGTCTTTTTTCGCTTATTATCTTTCTTAACGTTTCTTTTTTAGGAATTGGTTTAATATAACCCCATTTGGTTAAATAATTAATAGAAATTGTTGTGCCACCTAATAACAGTAAGTTCGAAATAAACCATGCAAGAATTTGATTTAAGTTACATAATAAAAGCAGGGCAATTCCATCTTCTGGAAATCTAAAAAACTATTTAGAAAATAATTACACAGACGGTTCAATTTTACTGTTGCTGAAAGACATCATAAATGAAAATCATAAATACGTAAAATAAAATTCTAAAAACTGATATGACTTGAAGTTTGGATGATCAATCACTAAAAAGAAATAATACTTTTAAAAGTTCAAATCTATGTTAAATACATACAACCTACAAATGTCAGAATAAAACGCAATTTTGGATTTTAATTCTCATTTATCCTTCAAAATTGTCCAACGCAAAATGAATGTCCAATAAAAATAAAAAAATTAGAAATATCACAGATTATACTATTATTTAACCTCTGTTTTGATAATAATTTCCAAACTGTCCGAAACACCCTAATTATCTAAGCTTATGATATTAGCTTACCTAATGTTACTGTGTAACGCAAGGGTGTAAAAATTTTATAGAGAGCGTATGAAATAGCAATGTATCCAGCAGTTGTGTGTCCACTACTTTTTATTTTATCTACAAAAGCATCACTCAAATGCAGTTTCTCAACGAAAGCTACAATGTCAATACCACTGCAGAAAAAAAATCTTTTAGAAATATTGAAAGATTATTAAGAAATACTATAAAAATAAATTAGGATTTTATTAAAAACATTCCAAGGTAATTGTGAGTGCTTCCATTTTTAAATTTGGACATCTAAAAGTTCAAGTACAAATCATAAATAATGTATATGCCCAACTAACCTCTTTGCGGCATAATAAAATCCGCCAAACCAAATCGCAGATGTGATCACATGTACAGGCACAAGGACGTACCAGTAATCTCTGTACATATCTTTAAATCTTTGAAAAAGTGACTTTTTAACTGGTTCCACATTTTGCGTCTCCTCAGGGCTGGCTATTTTTTTGTCAGCAAAATATCTGTGTCCTAAGCATATTGTTGAATGGTATGCAGGGAGTGTGTTCAATGGAGTGAGTAAATCATTTTTATTATCATCATTTAGAGCAATAATTTTTCTGAATCCAGCTAAAAATAAATAAAATATACATTTTATTAATAGAAATGATTATAAGGACAAAAGAAGTAAGGCTAATTTTTTATCAGATAATTATTCAAATTTATTGGCCCATTTTTAAAGTGGGTTGTTCCTAAATTTTTTATCTGAAACCATTTTATATTACCATATTATATTACCTAAGGGTGCAGAATGAGTACATAATTTATTTATGTGAAATTGATTTAGTCTTTGATGAACAATTATCCTGACGTCTCTTAAAATAAATGAAAATTTCGTTAAAGTGGCCATATATTTACTTATACTTGATAATATTGTTTATTAAATTTCTAAAAAAATCACATAATTCCAATCCATCTTTTTATACACACAACCTTACATCACTATAACCTGCCGCCGAGAGAACAATCTCGTCACTATCACCTACTGTATGACGTTTTGATAAAAAAATAATGTATTATAGTTCACATCAAGGTCTAGATTATATGATATATCTGATGTCCACAAATTTAGAAATCTCAGGAAAACATTTACTCCAAAATAGGTTAGATATATTATTTCAGTATATTCTTGTAAAATAATACATATTAACCCCCCCCCCAACCAATTTGTTATTATTACAAATAAATATAAAACTTCTACACAACGTTACACATAAATAAGGGAGACAACCCCTTAACATTTTAAACAGTCTTCAGTATAGGTGTTTCTCAATACTATCATAATGAGTTTAACTGTGGATATAATACCTATTGGTAACTTTATGATCCGTTTTTTTTTTTTAAATTATATGAAAACAAAAATTAGTTGGCTCCTCGACCAATTGGTGGTAAAGAAAAACAAAACCAAAAAATAAATTTTGTAATTGTTTTTTAATAATTGACAGTTCGACGTTTCGACAAACTTTGTTTGTCTTCTTCAGGAACAATATAAAACAAAATTAAAGAAAAAACAAAATTATAACATGAAACACAAACAAAAAACCAAATACATAGGTGAGATTACAGTAGTAATGCTAAGTCTGTAATGTAAGTCGAAACGTTGAACTGTCAATTATTAAAAAACAATTACAAAATTTTTATTTTTTTATTTTTTTTTTTTTTACCATCAATTGGTCGAGAAGCCAACTAATTTTTGTTTTCATATTACAACTAACGGCCAACAAGAATAATCTTCCGTTTTTTTAATTATAGTTTAAATCATGTATTAAAACGTTATATTTAATAATGCTCCCCACAAGTAGTCTTGGTTCGTTGTGCCAAAAGAACACAACGTTCTCAAATTTATTTTGAGAGCTGAAACCGTCAGAGATATTTCCGTGATAGCCTGCTTCTTTTTATGGTCATCGACCGGTTTCGGCGTTCACCCACCATCAGAATGTTTTGTCAAAGCAGTGTGATAACACAGATTTTCACAGAACAAATTCAGTTTATATATTGATAAACCAGTTTTGACAAAACATCCTAATGATGGGCAAACGCCCGAAACCCGCCGATGGCCACAAAAAACGCAGGCTATAACGGAAAATATCTCTGATTCTCAAATTTATTAATGAAATATCCACGAATTCGATGAAAATTAAGATAGTACATGTTTAATTTACTTTAGATCAATTCGATTCATATTTTTTCTTCCTAGCCTCTTGTAGCTCAATGTCCGGTGATGGACAGTGTTGTCTGCAACAAGAGAACACTGTCCGGAGGTCGCCAGTGTACTGAGAAGGCTCCGATCTTTGGGATAGCTATAAGGGCCCAGAGGGGCTTTGCATAACATAGAGTTTGGTCCCAGCTATATGGGCCGAGGGGGCTTAGGGTAGCATAAGGTTTGGCCCCTCTCTCCATAGACAATAATAATAAAAAAAGTAATACGGCTCTATGGCAAGATCGGCTAATTTAGAAAAAGGACTTGTGTTTAGGAAAGTTGAATGTTTTCTAGTTGAAAACATTCTAGGGGACTATCACTCTGGTTTTCGCAAGGGAAGATCCACGACTGATCAGATATTTTCAATGAGGATGTTTATGAACAAATTTCATGAAAATAATATTGACTCCATCAAATTTATGTGGATTTTAAGATGGTGCGTCGTCATGGATGACCTTTTGGTTAGGATGAATTCATCGGGATTTTATGTGCAAGCATATGCCGATGATGATGTTATTTTATTGTTAGAGCGCTGTTTGTCCACTATTTCGGACCTAATGCAAAGCGCCCTTAACATGGTATATTGTTGGACACAGGATAAGGGTCTTTCTATTAATCCTATTAAGACCCAGGCAATCCTATTTATTCATAGAAAGAAGATAGTAGGTTTTACACCTCCTAGGTTGTTAGGTACTTCCATACAGATTAGCAAATCAGTGAAGTTCCTTGGCGTAGTTCTCGACAGTAAACTGAACTGGTCGGAACATGTTAAGACACAACATCAAAAGGCGATAATCTCCTTTTGGCAATGTCGAAGAGTTGTAGGTAAGAACTGGGGGATCACTCCCAAGATGATGTTCTGGATTTATTGCATGGTCATTAAACCTAGATTGGTATATGCGGCTTTGGTGTGGTGGCGTCGCATTGAAACACGATCCACTAGGCAGCTGTTGGAAGAAATCCAACGTTTGGCTTGTCTGGCGGTGACTGGTGCGTTTCGGACTACACCGACCGCATCTATGGAGACTTTGTTAGGGATTCCACCTCTCTTTGTGGAGGTGAAAAACCAGGCAATGAAAGCCTGTTATAGAATTAAACAGGCAGGTTTTTGGCAGGGTAAGCGATATGGTCATTCTACCATTTATCGTGAGATGCTTTTAAGGATTCCCATTACAGGTTTCCCTTCTGATAGGAATTTGAAGACTTTTGTCTTTGGTCATTCCTACAGGGTTAGGTTGCCTTCTAGGGAAGATTGGTTAACCCTGGGTCCGTCTGGTGTGATTCCTGAGAATTATCTCCGATGCTACACGGACGGTTCCAGGATGGATGGTAGGTCTGGGGCTGCCGTCTATTTTGAGACGGGAGATCATTTGGTAGCGCCTCTTGGTGAGTGGGCCACCGTTTTCCAGGCTGAGGTTTATGCAATTCTTTGCTGTATTTTGGATGAGAGGGTGCGTAACACTAATTTAAAAGGTGTTTGTATCTGCTCGGACAGCCAAGCTGCGTTGAAGGCGCTTAATTCATGTGTCTTCACTTCCAGATTGGTGTTGGAATGTTCTAAAAGACTGGAAGATCTTTCTTCATTAAAGGATGTGCTTCTGGTCTGGGTTCCAGGTCATATGGGAATCTTTGGGAATGAGGAGGTGGATAGGTTTGCCAAATTAGGTGCCTCTCTCCCTTTCATTGGTCCAGAGCCTGCTGTTGGTGTGTCTTCTGACACATGTTTGTCGGGCTTTCAGACGTGGATGACCTCACAGCACTCATCCTTATGGATGAGTGCAGTGGGTTGTCGGCAGTCTAAAATGCTCATTGGGGGCCCGGACGGAGCTTTGAGTAGCGGGGTCCGATGTCTTTCACGGACCTCCCTCAGGCATCTGGTTGGATTCCTCACTGAGCATTGTGGTTTACGGAGACATCTCTATAATGGGACTCGTGCCTGACCCCTTTTGTAGAGTTTGTGAGACTGAGGAGGAAACACCCATGCATCTGATGACGAATTGTTTGGGTTGTGAGGAGATTAGGTTTCGATCTTGTTGCCGACGCTCCGAAGTAAATACATATAAAGACGGCTAAAATCACCATACTTACGGCGATTCTCAGACCAGTAGTTTTGTATGGTTCCGAAACCTGGACGGAAGGAAGACGGATGAAAGGAAGCTAAATACTTGGGAGAGGGAAGTGTTACTGACGATATATGGGCCTATCCAGGAAAATGGGATATATCGAATAAGAAACTAAGAGAGCGGAGAGAGGGATGATGATCTTGTGCGCCATAGCAAAGATAAGCAGACTGCGCTGGTTGGGGCATCTGCGCCGAATGGATGCCAATCGGGAGGAGCATAAAGGCTCTACGAAGGGCATCCTGGAGGAAAAAGCCCACGGGGAAGCCCCGCTTAAAATGGCTACAGAATGTAGGAGAGGATCTGGGGAAGATGGAAGTAAGGCAATGGAGAAGGAACGTGAGTGATAGAGACGCCTGGCAGCAATTCTTCTGGCGAAGGCCAAGCTTCTTCAAGGACCGAAGAGCCAATAGAAGAAGAAGAAGAAGAATATTTTCAAGAACTAAGAAACAAGGGAGTTTCATAATATATAAATATGCGTGTGTGTGTGTGTGTAGGTGGAAGAGAGCCTATTTGAATTGAGAAAATTTTTGTTGTTAATAAAATAAGTTGTTTATCTTAGTCTTATCTGTATTTTTCCTATCATTTGAAGGCTTAGTCCGAGATCAGAAGTAGAAAAAGTTAATTATTAAATATTCTCGAGCTAAAAATAAGATCAACGAAGATAGATGGAAGAAATGAATGCAGATCGAGGATGTTTGACAGTAGAAAAATTGGATTGCAATGAAAACTGTCAATTAAACAGGAATTAAGTTGGGATTACCAACAAAAGGTGGCTACTAAAATTAGTAAATTATGTGAAAAAGATGTTGAAAGCGAAAAAGAAGTTGAAGATGAAAGTGAAGCTGCTAGTTTAACTGAGAAGAAAGAAACAAAAAATCGCATGAAACATACATTCAACTTTCTCTTATGCAGTTAACAAAATTGTAATTGACAAATTTTATAGTTAATACCAATTTTGATGAAATTCTTTGATTTTTTTTATACACAAAATCGCGAAAACAAACCTGCCAAGTAAAAACGCACTTCCGGTTTACTAATTCTTTTGAAACTCAGAATTTTGGCAATCTATTTATTTTTAATTAATTTTGTTTACATGATAGAATTGTGTAATCAACTAAGCTAGCACTTTAGAGAAAAATATAACCCCACCCCTCCTCCAAGAGACTCCCTTAAATGAGTTACCGGAGAAATATTTCAATTAAAAGTTGTAGCTGTTTACATGTGATATAGTTCATATGCTTAGTTTAAAGAAAATCGTTGAACCATCTACAGAATATAGCAGAAAACTAAAAAATACTTTTCAATAAGTACGCACTTCCGATTATCCGATTTTCTTTAATCTTGGAATTTCGGCAACATATCTAATTTTAATTAATATTATTTAGATGATAGAATTGTGTAATAAACTGAAATAGCACTTTAGAGGAAGCCATAATCCTACCTCTCCTCCATAAATTCCCTTTAATGAATTTTCCCAGAAAAATGTTACAAATAAAAGTTGTAGCTCTTTGGATGTGTAATTTATGTAGAAAGATTAAAGAAAATTCTTGGAGCTGTTTTCAAGAAAATCACAAAAAACTGAAAAACTCTTCAGTAATGCGTGGCTGGTAGAAGGAACGACCAAGTAAAAGCGAGTTTGCAACTCCTGTGGTGATGGTACCAAAGAAATTGGAGGCGTATCGAGTATTTATTTATTTATTAAACGGGTAAAATCCAATTACATTTTTAAACATACAAAGGAAAATACATATCTTTATAAGATAAAAATGAATGTGTCTGTCTCTCTGTCTGTACTCGATAGATTCAAAAACCATACATCCAATCGCCGTGAAACTTTGGGAAATTATTAGGTATATCCCCGGGAAGGTTTTTGAATTTTTTTTTTTAAATCAGAGTTGGGGTTCTAGGTGCTCCCGAACAAATATCCCAAAAATATCAAAATAACATTTAATTAGTAACATTTGTTAAAAGTGTAACCATGGATAAATTGAAAAATTAAATTGTTACTCATGAAATTTAGTCATAGAATTTACTTTTATAAAGCAAATTAAACTGTAAAAAATAACATACCCATAAACTGAATTTTTCACATTATGTAGACATGATACCTTTGCAAGGACACTACTGTACTCTGAAGTACCAACTTATTTTACGTGGAATACATCAACAAGAAAATTTCAGCGTCGTAAACAAGGTAGAGCAGTACAAGGACACCTAAATTTATATTCCACAGATGCATTGGGTCGTCTGTACACTGTACATCCAAATAACGCAGAATGCTTTTACCTAAGATTATTATTGATCAATGTTCGTGGACCAACATCTTTCCAAGAATTAAAAACAGTCAATGGCCATGTGTGTGCTACATTTCGTGAGGCTTGCCAGACATTAAATCTCTATTAGAAAACGATGCTCATTGAGATATTTCACTCGCTGATGCTTCTAATACTGCTCAACCACAGCAGATACGTACACTATTTTCCATCATACTAACTACATGTTTTCCGGCTAATCCAAAGGATCTTTGGGAAAAATATAAAGACTTTATGAGTGAAGACATTTTACATCGCATGCATAGAATAAATGCTGATCCCAACATTCAATTTACATCCAATATATACAATGAAGCATTGATTTTAATTGAGGATGTATGTTTGACAATAGCCAACACATCACTGACAGAATTGGGACTGATTGCTCCAAATAGATCTGGTAATGATATTTTCGATCGTGATATACAACGAGAAACGCACTTCGATGTTAATGAATTACAAAAATTTGTTCGAATTAATCTGCCGAAATTGGTATTAGAACAACGAACAGCATATGTCAGAGTTGTGGTTTATATTTCTTAGATGCACCTGGAGGCACTGGCAAAACTTTTCTTATTTCACTTATTCTGGCAACTATAAGATCACAAAATAATATTGCACTTGCTATTGCATCATCTGGTATTGCAGCAACTCTTTTGGACGGTGGTCGAACAGCACATTCAGCACTGAAATTGCCATTAAATATGCAGGTAATTGAAACTCCAACATGTAATATTCTGGGATGGGAAAAGTACTAAGATCATGTCAGCTTATAATACGGGATGAATGCACCATGGCACACAAGAAATCATTGGAAGCACTCAATCGCACATTAAAAGATTTGCGAGGAAATGAGCAGCTCTTTGGTGGTGCACTCATTTACTAGCTGGTGATTTTCGACAAACTCTTCTACCAGTTATACCACGTTCAACACCTGCAGATGAATTGAATGCATGTCTCAAATCATCAGAGTTATGGCGGTATGTGGAGAAAATATCTTTAAAGACCAATATGCGTTTTCAATTACAGCAAGATGATGAACGATTCGCAAAACAATTGTTAGATATTGGGAATGGTAACGTGGAAATGGACGAATCCACACTCTGTATTACATACCAGAAAACCTTTGTCACATTGTAAAATCCACTGATGAATTGATTGCCAAATTTTTCCCAAATTTATCGCAGAATCATAAAAATTATCAATGGATTAGTGAGCATGCTATATTGAAAACAAAAACATTGATGTGAATTTAATAAACTGCACAATTCAAAATGAAATACCTGATGAAGAAACAACATATAAATCCATAGATACTGTTGTCAATCACGATGACTCAGTTAATTATCCAATAGAATTTTTAAATTCATTGGATCTACCAGGAATACCACCGCATATTTTATCTTTGAAAATGATTTCCCCAATCATCCTTCTACGAAATATAAATCCACCGCGACTATGCAATGGGACTAGGCTATCAGTAAAAAAATTAATGAATAACATAATTGAGTCAACCATTTTAAATGGAAAACACCAAGGGGAACATGTACTACTACCACGCATTCCCATGATACCAACGGATACTCCATTTGAATTCAAGCGTTTACATTTTCCTGTACGACTAGCCTTTGCAATGCAGGCTGACCATTAACAAAGCACAGGGACAACATTGCAAGTATGTGGATTAAATTTGATAAATCCATGCTTCTCACATGGACAACTGTACGTTGGGTGTTCACGAGTTGGAATCCATCAAATTTATTTGTTCTTGCACCAGATAGGAAAACAAAAAATGTTGTATATTTACAAGCACTACTAAGATAAAGTTCACCATCAATCATCATCATTCATTTCATGATGATATTTAATAATTACAAAATTATTGTTCAATTGAAATTCGTTTGCAACATTGTTTAATATCACAAGAAAAGAAGCATGTTTATTCTACCATCAACTATGTAGAATACCCATGGGTACCTTATCTTAGTAGTGCTTGACAAATAAATGTGCGGACAGATATGGCGTTTGAGTTCAAACGTATTCAATTTCTAATACACCTTGCGTTCGCTATGACTATCAATAAAGCGCAAAGACAATCTTTGCAAGTGTGCGGTTTGAATTTAGAAAACGAATGCTTCTCTCATGGGCAATTATCTGTTGCATGCTCCAGAGTCGGTCATCCTTTATGTTTATGCAGAAAACGGACAAACAAAAAAATGCAGTCCATTCACTAGCTTCACAATAACAAGAGACTTATAGTTAAAAACATTTTTTCTTTCTTTCCTTTCAGATCACAGCAACGCAAAGTAGGGTATTAACTTGAATGGTTTGTTTTCTTGCTGAATCTATGTTAACTATAATACTTCTATTTATTTCCCTAATAATTAAAATCAGATTGAGCCACAGCGAAGCGTGACCGGGTTTAGCTAGTTAATAATATACAAAAGTCAATAAAATATTAAAGTACGTAATAAGAGAAATTAAACACAAATAATACAATTTACAAAAATACAATATACAATATAAAAATAGATAACATAAAATTTAAAGAATTCTTGATGGTAAGTAAAATTCAGTAACTTAAAACTATATATAACTAAAATTTAATAAAAGCACCTAATAAAATTATTAACTAATAATTTTTGAAACTTTGTCAAGTTTGTACTAAAAATATCAATAGAGAAGTTATTTAATTGGCGCATTATTCTAGGAAGAAGACGCCATTTAACGTAATCACAGCCATAATAGGAAATATTAAAAGTTATTTTTTGTCTAGTGGAACATCAAGGAATATTAAAATTTAAGAGGTATAATAAGTTACTGCAATCAATAAAATGGTGAATAGTTTTGAAAATAAAAAATATATTTAGCAAGTTGTCTACGCAAATAATCTAAATTTTGAATTTTAAGGTACAACCTAAGATCTTCATAGTTGATGGTGTCGCCTGGGAAGTATATATGGTGAACAATACGGAGGAAACAATTCTGCACCGCTTCAAGTCTTTTTATCTGTCTGTTGTGATAAGTAGACCAGAACACATAGCAGTACACAAGAATTGGTCGAACGATGGACAGATACAACGATCTGAGAGTCATTACGTTGTTGAAACTTTTGCAAGATCTTGACATAAATCCAAGACAAGTATGTTTCGATTACAGAAAGTTGAATAAAGTTATTTAAAGAAACAGGTTTCCAACGACACCAATTGAGGATTATATCGATGGGTTAGTAGATTCAAATATATTTTCTGTTGATTTAAAAATGGGTTTTTTCACGTTGAAGAAAAAAGTATAAAATATACTGCGTTTGTGACTCAACTAAGGCATTATGAATTTTTAAAGACACATTTTGTTCTTTGCAACAGTTAATGTACGATTTTGGGCATTCGTCCATTATCTAGTTTGTGTTGAGGTACAGGTTGAGACCGTCGACTACTATAGTATATGGTCAGAATACAAAAAAATGCCTTTCTTTGTGCTCCTAGAATTTTAAATAACATGATAGGGGTTCCCAATTTTAGGCCCTACGGCCCAAATGAGAGCCCGCCTATTTTCGGGCCCGTCAAAAAAGTTTGAAAACGATTTCAATACTTTACTAGCAACGAACCTATGGCTACTTTTTTTTTTATCAGTACTTTTACTTAATATAATAGAAATAGCTGCATATATTGCAGAATTTGGTCAAGTCAGAAGAATTTGGAGCAAGAAATTTTGAAACTCCAGAATGACATGCTCAAATCTTATGTATATCACACGAACTTTTGTAACCTAGAGAAAACATTTTATTGAATGGACTTACAATAAAAAGGGGCTGCTCAACTTTGTTGAGGTGCAAAAACACAGATCCGATCTCCCAAGACAACAGTACGTACATAATAAAAATAAAGAAAGCAAGCGTATTGCAGCGTGTCGCAACGAGCAATGTAAATAAAACAATTTTTGATACGGGAACATAAAATATCAAAATTCACGAAGGAAGGAAAAAGTAAACAGAGAGAAAGAGAGGAAGAAAAAAAAAGAAAGGAAATTAATAACTATATACTCGTATATATGATACTTACTGAGTCTATAATAATTGACTCTACTAGGCTCGTCAATTTAGATGGGTCAACACCGACCTCGTCCAAAAAACCTCGAGTTATCTGCGGGATAGTACCTCTTGCCCCAAATCACAGGCCGTGAACAATGTAATCCCTACCACCACAATGCTCTCTAAATTTTTCTTTATAATAAGACTTTTCATATAAGGCTTTTTTCTCCAAGTCCACATTACTTGCCTCATCAGTCATTGGTCTCATGACGAATTGTGGGATCTAGGATCATTGCTGATTTCCCATTCTCGGCAAAGGCAATAATATCGGCGTATCTTGAAGCACCGTCAGTAATGACATCATATACACCATATCGTGGCAGGTAAAACCTTTTTCACTGTGTGCTTAACTCGGTGATGGCGCCGCGTCACAAGGAGCGTACTATTTGGACAATGCCCAAGAACATGGGCCGGAGTTTCATTCTCTCTGCCACACTTGCTGCAGAGGGATCCAGCATTCCCCAAGAACCGGTCACCAACTCCGGTACACCACGGAGAGGCTCGTAATTGATGTTGAGCTTTATGGCGTTTGTCCACTCGAAACCCGAAAGCAAATTTTTCTTACAGGCGAAATTGTTCGCCTTCGGAGTATCTTTAAAGTGGCAAACTCCTATACCCTGCCACTAACATTTGCTCCATTCTTCAAAGGCCACTTCTCTTAGGAAGCGTCGCAGGTGCCTTACAGATGGCATTTCGTCCTGATTTGCAGTAAAGGGGCCCAGACAAGGGGCATTTCCATAATGAAGTCAAAGGTAGATTGGAAAAGTGGATCCTCAATTCTCGCTAGCTTTTGTGCAAGAGACCAGTGTTGTAGCGGAGCCTCCCAATCTCACCACAATAATCCGAGACCCCGGAATCGACGTGGAGAATAGAGCATTGCAGTTAAATATTGGCAGGTAAACCTAGCATTGCTTTCACACTACGCCTTATAATAACATCGATACCCCCAAGCAATTCTAGTCTGCTGACTGATATCTTGTCCATATTATTGTTTCTGAACGGCACTTTCTTTAAAGATGAGTTCATCCGTAAAGATACAACCCAAATATTTAATTATTTCACCGTCCTTAATAGATGGAATTAGATCTTCATTCTCCACTGTTAGAATTTTGTGTTGCAGTAATCAATTCTCCACTATATTGCCGTGCTCTTAACCGGATTCACTTTCAAACCAGTTTTTCTTAACGTTCGGCGAACCATGTCAACGATTCTTTCGGCTGCCTTCGCACTACACGCCGTAATCGCCTGATCATCAGCGAACCCCGTTAGAATTATCGGATGTTCAGAAACATCAAGTCTATAACCAAATTGGTTCGCCAGATCAGAGTCGCAAATCTCTCTGTACAAATGATCTATGGAGAGATTGAAGAGAGTATGCGAGAGCGGGCCCCCCTGTGCCACACCTCGATAGAACCTGATTTTTTTGGACCCTACTGACGGTCAGGGCATTGTGGCACAACAAGGAAGAAACCAAGTTTAAAAGATCCCGGATATCCCTCTCGCCTTGAATGATGTGCTGGAGACCAACAGCACTGGTGACATCGAGAAACGCAACCATGCCATTTGGCTTTCTTATTCCGAGCATCTTTCAGCACTGAATCTACTGTCCTTGAGTTCACCTGACATCCAGACAATCCTCTGGCAAAACCCCATTGACACGGTGAAAAGAAATCTGCGACCTTAATTCTGCGTCCAAAACATTCTCTATTATACGGCGGATGATGGAGAATATAGATATAGGTCTCCATGACAATATATCAGTTGCGGATCCCTTTCCTTTATGTACCAGTATGGTTCTAGCCTGGGAGATTTAGGAACAGGAGGTCTTTAGAAGAATTTCTATAATGGTTCTTATAATATGCGCCACATCCAAAGCTCTCACAGTTCTAATCAGCGCTCCATTTCCTGGTCCGAAGTATCCAGTGAGGTAGACTTTATCGTACTGTGGACATTTTCCAGACTAACTGTCATGGGGGCAACATACTTCCCAAGTAAGTTTGCATTTTCAACTGCGAATACTGCTTTGAAGTGGGCTTCTATTTTTGGAACATCAATAGGACACTGTTTAAGTGCGTCTGAATTCACGATAGTTTGAACGACCTTCTTTCGACGGTTATAATAATTGTATTGCGCTTGTTCGTACTGGAACTGCTCCCTCCTACTCTCTCTCACTGCTTTATTGGACCTCTGCGGATTAGACCCAGTATTGACACCTTTTCCATTCATTGCTATTTTGCTTTTTGCCGCATTTTAAAATAACGAATGGCGGGATGTTTAGGGCCGGGAAGCTGATAATTAGCATCACGAAGGAATTTGAGAAAGCCATCCATAGCCGAGTCCAACTCATCGGGTTTGAAACTTTCCAGCGACTGCCCACAACCTTCCAGGATTTCTTTAAACGTAGCAGACCAGTTGTTAATATCGTTCTTGGTTGAAACCAAGGGTGTTGATGCCTTAACATTACTACTAAGATTTGGGAGAATCCTGGCAAGTTTAAGAGTGTTAGCTTCAACTGGATGTTTATTAGCGATATGCGTTCGTAGACCCCTTTCATTTTTAAACGAGAGCTTACACCTATCGCAAATCCTACGCCCGGAGTTCTCGAAGGGGTCGTTATCACCATTATTACAATCATTAGAAGGTTCCTTTACTATTTCGCTATCGAGATTTTCGTCAGCGATAGCCGTTTGCGCCACGTCCTTATTTTTATTGCACAGATTCCCCTGTTGGAGATACGTGGTAAAACATCGTTGACCGGAACAGTTTTCCCTTTAACGATGCCAGAGTCTTCGACCCATTCGACAGAAACATAGGCGTGTGGTCCTTTTGTACTGGCGTTGTTAGCGCAGGTGCCAGAGACGTTCACCAGGGAGGAAACGGTATCTTCCTACACAGGACCCCCCGTTCTAATCACCCATATTTTTTGCCCCACCTCAAAACTCCTCTCCTCAGCACTCACATTCATTCTCGTTCTACAAATACCGTTATAATTAGGAAGTATACTAATACGTTACACTAGGTTTGAGAGTCACTAATAATATAAATATAAATAGTTGGACTATGATAAAAAAACAATCCAATAAAATAAATAAAATTGCGCTATATACATATGTTCAATATTTACAGCGGGCGAAAGGCCGAATTGGCCACTCCCTCGCTCTGAAAAGAGCGGTTGTGTGCCACCGTACCCTCTCTTAATTTACAATTCACCTAAACCTCATCTAAAAATTCCATTCTTAAGAATAGCAGCATATAAGATCAAATGTATTTTCCTTCCACATATCTGTGAGACATTGTATTCAAGCATAAATTTCATAAAATAGAATTAGAGATCTGGAGTCATCGTCTCGATAATTGTTTACGAAAATTCTCCTAATTGTGAGAAATGGCGAATGAAATGCCATGCGAAAGATCACATTGACTTTGAACCGGATAAGTTTATAAGGAACGTATAATTTAAATTTTGCCTATATTATTTGGCATTTACTTAATTTACATAAGAATATAAATAATAATTTGTATATATTATAATTACACTTTCATTATTAGTTTTTTTAAAATCTGCAAAATGCAAAATCTTGGCTATAGGCAAAAGCTGTTGCACCATAGCTTTTTTTTTAAAAAAAATTAGGTATTATGAGTATTAGTTATTATGTCTAAAAGCGTGGGGACTGCTTGAATAGATGTGCAGTAAGGATGAGAAATGAAAGTGGGGCGAGTGACCTTGGAATCACAGAGAACAAAAAAAAAAGTAGTGAATTAATAAACCAACGGCGTTTCAATCGTTAGATTTAGTTTGATATTTGTTAATAGTCGTTGAGCAATCAAAAATGAGTGATCCATCTTGGCAGTTTCATAAAAAGAACAACTCGGAAAGAGGGAAATACATACTAGAAACAGGAATATTGAGTGATTGCACATTTATTGTCACGAGCGACCAAATTACGAAGGTATGAATGTTTGAAACTACTCTTTATCTATGTTGAATTTGTGAATGTGTCCGCACTGCTAGATAACAGCTGGGATTTTATCCGTCGTAGCACGCTTATTGGGCATTAATTTTGAGCATATTATGAACAGTTTTTTAAAATATCTACCAAAATTCATGTTCACATATAATACTGTTTTTCCTGACTGATTTCTGATTCTCATCCATTATCAGAGTAATGCTACCAAATCCATGTAGAGTTGACTTCAACTTGGTTTTGCATGCACGTGTAGATTGCTTGATTGAATGCGGGAGGTTATTAGGTTATGTTAGTATGTATGAACAAGATATGTCAACAAGATGTTTATTTACATAATATATACATAGTCATGAGCAAAACAAAAATTGGGCATTAATTTTGAGCATACTTGAGAATAATTTTTAAAATATTACAAAAATTCATGTTCGCATAGATAGATGGAATGTGTCACATATAATATAGATGGAATTTTCATAAAAAAGTAATGATTCGAACTATGATGAGATTTTATTTAAAATTTTGAGCAAAAAAGTTAGAAACCTTAAAAAAGTATTTTTAACTGAAATTGATTTAATAAAATGTTTTTTCATCATAGATATTTTCCGTGATAGCCTGCTTCTTTTGTGATCATCGCAAGTTTCGGGCGTTCGCCATCAACAGGATGTTTTTGTAAAAAAACAGTGTGATAACATAGACTTGCACAGAGCAAATTTAGTTGATACACTGAATGTATGTGAGTTTTGACAAAACATTCTGATAATGGGCGAATGCCCGAAACTGGTTGATGAACACAAAAAGAAGCAGGCTGTCACGGAAAATATCTCTGATGCTTTCCAGCTTTGCGGAGCCAACCATAACAATAATTTTTTTTTACATGTATGATATACTTAATAACCTATGTAATATAAAAGACAATGAATTTGACTTAGAATGCTTTAAAACTAAAAACCCAAAAAGGGACATCAAAATTTTATCAGTTACTTCATCGAAATAATTATGTCAAATGTCTCTTTTTTGATGCTTAGAAATGCAAGATCACTTAGGCGATCTTGTCTATTGTTGGTCGTAAAAATGACATAATTTTAATTTGCTGAATAGGCGTTCATAGCTAGAAATCGACACTGAAATTTTTTAAGAGTTTTTGAAGTGTAAATCCAGATTTGGATAAACATCTTCACCATAGGATATGATAAATGTAGGAACGGCTAAGAAAATGTTGGTCGAACATCGTTTCCTTACGCTGCAACATCTTGCAGTCACAAATTTCTATGTAAAGTTCTGATCCATTAAAATCTTATAAAATTTACTGAGATTTTTACTACTCATTTCAAAATTGTTGTCACAATCTTCATTCAATAAAGTTTCTACGTCGAGCAAAAATCCAACTATATAATTAACATCGGAAAATTTAATTCTTTGCAGAAAGGCCAAGCACCTCGAGCAACTTCTGGCAATTGTCATCGTTTACTCACAGGGTTTTAATATCGATACCCCATTTTTCACATGTGAATTTTGCCTTTTTAATTGCACCTTGATGATATAGAACGTGTGATGAGAAGTGGATTTACTGACGAAATCCTGAGATAGGTGTTCAGTGGTTGATCGTACCAAAGTCGAACGGCATTACCGGTTGATGTAAGAGAGCAATTTGAGAAAAAGTAGATTGTGTGCGTTTTCTGGAACTGTGAAGGAGTAACTCATCACGATTTCGTTCCCGCTGTGTTTTCCATGAATTCATCAGACATTTTCTGCCAAAAACTAGGTAGAATACTCTCAAAAAAAGCCCAGCGTTTTCCAGCTTAGATCAATCGCAAATAATTTTTGTTCCAGAAAGATTACGGTCGGTCAAAGACCTCCCGTCAGAGTATTGAAAAAACTGAAGAACTTGATGTCTTTTAACTTCTTTTACACCCAGCCTACAGTTCAGACTTCTTACCTCCATCCGGCTAACTTGTGTTTCTGTCCATGGCACACTTTCTTTGCGGGAGAAAATTTAATAACGTCATCGAAATTGAAACTGGAATGCAGCACTTTTATCTTATTCCAAACCTGAAGAAAATGGTATCAGCGAGGTATCCAACAAGGCAGAAAGTTGGCTTGCAATAGTCAGTCACAATGGTCATATATTGAAAAATAAGAAGTTGATTTTTTGTTGAAAACGGTTATTTTGTTTTTATACTCCCCATTAAAAACAATGCATTATTAATATTTAACGGAAATTAATGAAGTACATTCATATTTTAAGGATCAGTAAAAAATATTTTAATGTGTCCTCGTTTTTAAATTTGATTGTGAACAATATTTCACTTTAATACACATGCATTGTTTCAAGAACATCTAAAGTTTTACTTTACTTTCATTATTATGGTTATACAGTGCTCAACTGAAATAGGCCAGTAGGAATTTTTATGGGAGTTCTGTAGGAGCGCTTGTCTCGAACCTTTCACAAAAATCTATTTCAAAATACGTTTGTTTGTACTTACTATATAAGGTTTAGATATTTAATAATACTATATCGACAAATAGATAACTCAGAGAGTGAAGTGTCACAACGTTTTTTCGGTCCTTCTAATACCAATTACATCAAAATATTTTTTAAAATCTGGTATATATCGATACAAACTTATATTCTTTCTCTGGAATATTATTTTTTAAGGGTTATAGAGGAGCACCAACTTCAGGTTTTCGTGTAATGTGTCACATGGGTACAATTTTTGGTTCTCCAATCATATAATACAAAAGTACATATATTAAAAGCATCGCTTGTATTCCAATGTGAAGCAACTCGATTAGATTAATGCCCTGCGACTTAGTAGAATGAATCTCAGATTTCTTTAAATTTCTTGAAAAAGGCTCCCAACTGTTTATGTAAATTTGGATAGATATAAACCTATCACTTTTATTGGTAAAATTTGTCCGCACAAATGTTTTAAGGAAGTTCTGGGCTTAAAGATGAGTTAGGCTTATATTTAAACTGCCTTTATAAAGCTTTACTTTGCAAGGGGTTTATGCAGGCCACTGTCAGGTAAACAAATACAGTACCCACCATTTATATTTAAATGCTATGTAAGCCCAACTAATCATTTAGCAACACTGTAAATTTAAAGAAAAGCTGTCAAGTAGAAGTAAGTGAAAATTGTGACTGTTCATATCAAATTTTTTAGTTTTACAATAAAAGATAAACATATCTGAATAATTGTGAAATTATTACTTACAGGATTTCAAAGCACACAAATTAATACTGTCAATGAATAGCCCAGTGTTTGAGAAAATGTTTTATAGTGAAATATCGAATAAACAAGAAAATAATATTAAGGTTACTGATTGTCAGTGGGATGCATTTGGAGCTGTATTAAAGTGAGTTTTATAAAATGAGATTTGAATTACTTACTCTATTTAAAAAAAAAATTTTAATCGGGATAACTCAAGAAAATAATTAAAAAAAAAAAAATTAAGCAAAGCCTATTTTTTCAGGCGGTCTATTATAGATAGTAATCTATAATATATCTATTGCAATTATAATGATTTCTACTTTTTATAGCTATATCTATACAGGTGAAATAAAAATTGAATCATTTGATGAAGCTTTCGATGTGTATTATATTGCAAAGAAATATATCATACCAGATTTAATGAACAAATGTACAAACTATTTAATGAATAAAATCACATATCTAAATGCATGCCATGGATTTTATTTAGCTCAACTGTACGAAGAACACGGGATTATGGAAAAATGTAGAGAGGTATTTTCAAATATAGATAACCATTGATAAATAGAAATATGATAAATGTAGATAACCATATTTGTATTCAAAATGAAGTTATGTTGTTATTAAACGAAATGTTAATCATTTTTCTGTTATATCTTCCAATTATTATTATTTTTAGATTATTGTGAGTGATATATCAAATATCGTAACTCTTGCAAGTTTCACAACGATTCATATATCTATATTGAAAATGATATTAGAAGAAAGTTCATTAAATATTTCTGAGTCGGTTTTGTTTAAAGCTGTTGAAAGTTGGATTCGAGCTGAATTGGAAAGAAAAGGTGTTTTAATTAATAGTGAAATTTATAATGTTTTGATGTTCCTTATGACCACTATATTCATTTGATATTGTAAAATAGATTGAGATTCGGTCACAAAAACACTTTTTACTCATTTTTACCGACATTTTGGCAAATTTATTGCCTTCTTCAGGGTCTGTACAAAGTTATGAAGCATATTGCAAATTAAAATTAAAAAATTCTACAACAAAATAAAATAAGATATTTATATATATATCAAATTGAAAATTATTTTAAACTATTGCTATTGTTGCAGAACAAATCAAAATTAAACTACATCTCATCTATTAAAATTTAAAAGAACCGAGGTACATAAAACTGTAAAATATAGAAATCTAACATTAGATGTGTACTTATAATTTTTTTTTTGTTTTTCTTAAAAAACTATAGATTTTGTTCACGCCAGCACAGCACCCTTCATTATCCTATATCTCTATTCCATACATTGAGGATCTATCAGAAAAAATCTGGTGCCAAACACTCACACGATTACTGCGAAAAGGCAAATTTTCTTCATACCTACTGTTCTTAGTGTTTAAAACCACCGATTTAGTAAAGTGGTATTTCTGTTAGAGCTAATTTTGACAGATAACTTATTGTCCGGATCGCCATAGTGATATCTAATCGGGAATATCAAGTCTTGAACTGTCTACGATTTTTCTGGTTTTTTTTTTTTTTGTTTTTTTTTTTTTAAGCTATGCTGTGACCATTTTCTAAAAATCAATTTTTTATTTGGACTTAGAGCACCTCAAATACGTGTATTTTTGATAAAAACTCGATATAAAAATTGTCAAAATTACAATTTCAAATTTGTATTAAATATGTTGTAACATAAATATAGAGGTGATGGAAGGGGAGAAGGGCACAAATTAACCACCAAGGCATGTAGAGAAAGATTACATTGTACAGAGTGAATAAGGAACTAACACATTTGAATTTTAACGTCACAGATTACTTCAGAACCACTTAAATACAATTTTTTTTTTCAGAAAAATGTTTCAAACAAAAATGAAACGTTTTTACGTACCTATGCAGCAAGCATTCCCCAAGTTTAATGGAAAATCGTTGTAACCGTTTTAGAGAAAATTCCACCCTCCACCCCCAAAAACACTCATAAATCTATTCTGTAAAGTACCACTTCCGGTTTATCTATTTTCTCTAAATTTAGAATTCTAGCAATATTTTTAATTTACTTTAATGTTAGATATATGCAATAGAACCGTACATTGTACTGAAGTAATATTTTAGAAGGTAAACTTAATGACGCCTCCTCTCCCCCTTGTAACCAACCAAAAATCGACATAACCTGAAGCAAGAATTTTGATATGTACACTCACACAACTTTCTCTTACCCGCTATTTATTTGAGTATGGTAATGGAGCCAGTGGTGCCATCTAGGAGAGGAAGTAGGAACTTCTAGAAGTTTTAGGAAGGAAGTAGGAACTTCTAGGAATTCTTCTCTGGAAGGATTGAGAAGAT
Organism: Triatoma infestans; assembly: GCA_011037195.1. Taxonomy (NCBI): domain Eukaryota; kingdom Metazoa; phylum Arthropoda; class Insecta; order Hemiptera; family Reduviidae; genus Triatoma; species Triatoma infestans. The sequence continues at coordinate 70,050 of JAAEAF010002162.1, read as the reverse complement.
TCTCCACCAGTATAAATTGTGGGACCGCAGAGAGTTTTGCAGAGTTTCCAATTACAAACGAAGTGTACGTTTGTGGAAGTGAACAAAAAAGTGAACAAAGTGAACTTTTCTGGTTTAAACTCTGAAGTAATAAATTATTATTAAGTGTTTTTTTTTTAAATTTATTGTGTATAACAATAAACTGGTGTTTTCTTTATTGAAGTTTAGAGTATTTTATCTACACGAACCCACTTAAAACTAGTAGCTAGCTTAGAGGGAAAAACGTTACAATATTATTAGAATAGAATAATTTGTAGTCTCTGTTATCTCTACTTTTGTCATTTCTATGTGCGGTTTCCCAAATCATACTAAAAAATGCATAAATACTAAAAACAATACTTAAAAATGCATAAATAATATTAATGAAGGAAAATAAGCATATAAACTTGACGCTATTGCCCCGCGGCCCTCCAACCCCCCTGAATCAAATACTTAAATCAAATCTAATATTTCAATAAAAGTATTAAGTTTTTAATCTATGAAGTAAGCATACCATGTTTAAAGAAAATCATAGTCGTTTTCAAGAAAAAACCAAAAGACAAACTCAAAAACCTATCCTATAAAATCATATATCCGGTTAACCTATTTTCTTTCAAATTTGAAATAATTTTATCAATTTTTCTAATGCCTATTAAGATTATGTAGGTGGTATGCTCGCAAGGGATATCTGTTGCATGCAGTTACTTGAGGAGTAGCGACCCCACGGATTCCCACAGCTCAATACTCCATGCACTTCATCAGAACAGTACACGATACACTTAAACTACATACACAGTACACCTTACAGACAAGGATAAACACAGTACACAAACTGGGATCTCCGTCCCAAGTTAATTGACGTAAGCCAAGCGAAAAGGAAGGGATTAGCTTAGTGGTAGCACGCTAGACTAGCAACGCGGAAATCTCCGGGTTCAAATCCAGAATGCTGCCCTTAGGATTTTTCTCTTCCTAGGAGCCTCTACAACTCACCGTCCGGTGATGGGGCAGTGTTGTCTGTAGCTAGAGAACATCGCTTGGAGGCCGGCTGTTCATCGGAGAAGGCTCGGGGGGGGGGCACAAAAGATCTTTCAGGTCGGAGTGCAATAATTCCTTACACATGTGAACTACCACATATAAAGGAGCTACAACTGTTAGTTTGTATCATTTCTCCAGGCAAAAGGTGGCTTTTTTTGGGGTGAGGGACTGGATTATGTTTACCTCTTAAATTGCTAACCCTAATTGATTAATACAGATTCTACTATCTAAACAAAAGAAAAAAATTAACTGAATAGAAATAGAGAAAAACATAACCCCACCTCTCCTCTAAAAGTTCCCTTAAATGAATTTTCCCGGAAAATATTTCAAATAAAAGTTGTAGCTCTTTCATGTGTAGTTAATATTTAAAGTTTTAAGAAAATCGTTGGAGACATTTTCGAGAAAATCGCAAAAAATTGAAAAACCATTCAGTAAAATGGCACTCCGGTTGACGGATTATGACCGAAATCTTCGTGTCTGACACGATGGTAGACCTAAACGGAATACCAAGATTGAGCTACCTGCAACTTTTCGTTTTTGAGTTTTTTTTCATATATATCATAAAAATCACTTTTTTGGATTACCGGTGAAAACTAAATTTAGAAAATCTGGTACGATCGCAGTGCTTTCTTTTATTATTATTAGTTAGAGAAAGTAAAAATTGCAAAAGTCTTAAAGAAAATAACCAAAATAACTTCATCGTCTACTCAAAGACTGTATCTGCAACTTCATTATAAGATGTTATTAAAATATGAATTGTTAATAATGCCCAGCCACATACATAGAATAGATATCTAAAAATAAAAAATAGACTATCACATAAATAGATAAAAAATAGACTCACATAAATGTGACTGCAAAACAAAAAACCGACTGACATCTACCAAACCAAACATTTCCTACTAACCAAACAAAATGAATTTGACATAGAAACATATTTCTCTACATTAAAAACATAAAAATATATTGGAAATGATACCTATTAAAAAAGATAAATCAGCTGTCAATTTTAGAACAGCCGAAACGTCGGTGAAAATTAAAAAAAAATTTTTGTGACTAAACCTCAACATCCATTTTACAATATAATTTAAAATATAGGAACTTTGTTATAAAGTTCTTTTAATGTAATTAAATTTTAAGTTAATCTGTTATGTAATTAATGAAAAATTGTGTTTTCAATGCTGTACTTATAAATATATAAGATTCCATAGAATCTCTTTTTATGGAATGAAAAGCTTTTTTTTTTTTTGAGGCTATGCACTGCGACCACGCAGTGATCTATTGTACCCCTTCTGGTGAGGTTGGTCATCCTAGTTGAGCACTCCGTCCAAGTTGAGCTCCCTAAGGAATCCCAGAATTTTTGAGGGTTCTAGAGTGGGTTCCCCCTCCGCCAACTGATAACAACACAGGCTGTTAAATTTTCTTTGGATGACGGCGTCGTAGTCAGTGAGGAGATATATTGGAGTTTCCTCCATCTCCCACAGAATCTGCATGTGCCATCATCTTCTAGGCCCAGCTTCTCAGGTGTCTCGTGAGTTTACAGTGCCCCGTGAAAAATTCCGTAAGAATACGGATCTTGTTTTAACTCAGACTGATGCAGGCCTTCGACCTTCCCTGGTTATAACCTCCTAGACTGCTTTAGTGTTCCAGAGACGTGCTCTTTTCGCCATCTCCTCTTTCTTGATTTCTTCCAAAAGTAACTGGTCGCTGACTCCGCAAGACATGCCCCGTCACCCAGAATAGGGTAACTGTTTTTCTTCTGCCTAGGTCGTTAAGCTTAAAAAGGTATTCCCAAACCATTTAAGAACTGATAACCCATGAGCTCAGTGCTTTAATAGCAGCCTGACTGTAGGATAGAATAACTATCTACTGATTGCGTTAACCCCATCAAGGTTAAACTGAACGCACCCTCAAATAGCGTGGATTCCCGCTGGAAGATGTTGGGAAACATACCCTTGGTACCGAGGGTCTTGGACCCGTCTATATACCACTTAGTGGCATGCTTGCTATTACTAGATAGGGCGGATCCCTTACTCCACCCCTTTTTCGAAGAGTAAAAGTACTTAGCTTCGAAGAGAAGTTTCTAACGAAGCTATATTTCTTAATCACTGTCCCTAGGCAGGTTCCAGTGAAGGGAGCCGGCAGAAGGGAATGTCCGCTCCCTAGTGCCTAACCCACATCCCCCCGCGCCGTCTCTAGAGATTCTGAGAAGGGCTTTCTTCGCGCTCTTTCCACCCCCAGGTGAAGCGGTGTGAGATTGGGAATGACCTCAATCCTGGCTGTGGAACACGTCCTCATTGCTTCCGTCGTGCATAAGCACGCAAGGCGATGTACTTTATCAAGAGTTTTCTTAACTTTCCCAATCTTCGTCTTACTATACCACGCTACGGCGCTGTAGGTAATGAATGGTCTTACCATCATGGTGTACATCCAATTAAGAAGCTAAGAGGACATCCCTAGGACTTATCCGCCCTCCTCCTGTACACCATGAGAGCGCGAATAGCTTTACTGGCATTAGTTCAATATGCCCGTTCCACTGGAGCTTATTATCGAAAGTTAATCCAAGGTATTTAACTTCTTTCTTCTATTCTAGATTAACTCCAGCTAATCGAATACTTTTCAGTATGGTAGAGTCCTTCTCCAGTACAAGGGACTACCGTAGTTTTCGTTGGGTTTATTTCCAACCTCACAGAAAGGCTCCATTGATATTGGTAATATTTAGACAGACCCCTATATTTCACATAGGGTTTCTTCGAATTTTCCAGTAGCAACTATGACGAGACCGTCGGCATATCTCTGACAGGATATGTCGAGATCCGCCCATTAGCAGAGAAGTTCGTCTACTACTAGGCTCCACGTTGAGGGTGACAATACCCCCCCTTGGGGACAGCACTCTCTTAGTCGTAGTGGATTTGTTGTCCCATCATTGTCTCCATTGTTCTTGTGTACAATATATCGTTCATCCACATCGCCGTCGTGCCGTCCACTCCCCTTTTGATCAGCGCCCTACTGACAGACTCGTGGGAGGTGTTGTCAAATGCGCCTTTTATGTCTAGAAGGCAAATGGCCGTTTCTTTGACTTCAAGAGATTCCTGGATCATGTTTGTCAGCTAATATAGAGCAGTATCCGTGGATCTTCCCGTCCGGTATGCATGTTGTCACGGGTGCAAAGGGAGCTTGTCCAGGATCTCTGTTCTTATATAATTATCCATTGCCTTAAAAAGAAAGGCACGTAGACCTGAAGGACTTTGGTGAGATAGAGTCCCTATTACCGGTTTCCGGGATGAACACCACCTTCGCCCTCCTACATGGCCTCGATATATTCCCGAGTACCAACTTGCTTCGAGTGACCCGATCCAGGTTTGGGAGTATCTCCGCCATCCCCCCCCCCGCAGGAGGGAGGAAAAACCCACCTGGTGACTTGTAGGACTAAAAAGGCGCTAATTGCCCATTCCAGCTTGAGGTGTGCAGATGTTTCTGCCATCTCCCAGTCTGCCCTGCCGGGTTTACTTGGTTCTATTGCTTCAAGTTTATCTTCCAACGGTATAATTCCCGGGAAGTGGGTATCTAACTAGAGATGAGCCATCTACTCTCCATCCTGCGTATAGGTACCATCAGGTTTTGTGAGTGACATATGCGCTTCCCTACCATGTTTGGCCACTGCTTTATGCAATCTGGCTGCCACAAGTCCCTACCTGGCTAATGTCTTCGCAGAATTTCCAGGAGCTGCTCCTTTTTGCTTTTCGTACCTCCTTGTTGTAGGTAGTGAGCTTTGCCAGTCCCCAGTGCGCTTGGCTCTATTATAGAGCTTCCACACCTGAGACCTCAACTTTGACAACTCTTTGCTCCACCAAGAGGTATCCCTACAACAGTGTAGTCTGCTATCATCAAAGGCGCCTATAATTGCCCCATTAACCTCCTCCGCTGTGGTGCCTTCACAGCGCCGACACATTAAGAGCACAACCTGAATTGGTTTTAAATTCATCCCAGTTAGCTCGGCTGGGGTTTCTCCAGTCAGTTTCTCCATCGCTGAGCCCCTCCAGAATCCTACGGTCTCAGAGGAAGGACTCGTTCGAGACTTTTCAGTTCCGAACGAATTGCCCAATACTCGGTAGACGTTCTTGTTTCCCCATGCTCTATTGTAGGTATTACCATCGTATCCAGTGAGGAGTGGCAGCTCTTGGCAGTATTCCACCAACCTCTGCACCGCCGCTGGCGGTATACCAGCCCTGTTCCCGGCGAAGTAACTGGATGCTAATAACACGACGCGGTAATTGCCTCCATATTTCATGTGGGCCAGGTATGGGCACCTTGTCCCACGTCGTAAATTCTAAAAGACAAGTTTAATTAATATTGTTTTTAATTAGAATGCAGGCTCTGGTTTATCACTTTTTGCATCCTAAATTACCTTGCCATTCTTACCTGACAACCCGCAGATCCTGCCCCTGACTGTTCTGGGCTCTTGAATCAGTAAAAACAAAAAAAAAGTGGAATCTGTCTTTATTTTATTTTTATATTTTACGCTAAAACTGAAACTCTTGTTACAATAAAAAAATCAATTTATATTCAATCCAAAAAAAAAAAACTTGTTATTTAACGAAGTTATTCTTTTCATTTTTGCAGGAATTTCTGGTCTTGAATATTTTGAAGAACAACAACAACTTTGTGCAAAAATTATTCCCCATATTTGTTTTTTAAATATGAATCCAAAAGAATTTGCCGAAGGTCCAGCCATGAGTAACCTTTTAACAAAAGACGAAGCGTTTGCTATCTTCATGAACATATCATCACCTAATTGTGGTTATCCTATGCCGAATGGATTCTCTAAGATGATTCGGAAATCCACAATCAAATATAAAGATAACAAGTATACCTTGATAATTAAATATTTAATTTTTATTTCTTTATTAATGGCTAGAATTTATGTGTAGTTGAATGTTAACAAGAAAAAAAAGTTGTTATTCCAATAATTTTGAATATTATTTCTTTAGATATTATAAAATGAATGCGATCAATTTTGTTTATAAATAAGTTTCTTTTAATGCAAACAACTTATGATTTAAGAGGAAGCGATCGTGTCAAATTTTCAATATTCATTTCATCACATGAATCAAATTTTTTGAAAGTATGCAAAAATTTCTTTTAATTAATGTTCTATTGAAAAAAAGAAAAAAACAATCTGGTGTGAAACGCCAGAAATCTTTATCTTATTGCAGTAAACAAAATTGTAATTGACAAATTGTTTTCAAAACTTATAATTTTTACTAAAGTTTCGCAACATTTTCTTTTACAGTAGTAAGAGAAAGTAAAATTCTCAATACGAAAAATTTCAGAAAGCTGGAACCTTAGGAATTCTTGTTTGGTGCCCTGTCTGTTACATTTGGTACCAGTCAATGGTGTTGCCACTGAGTGGTTCTTTATTATTATTTCGCACAAGATTTTTTTTTAAATTTTTGCATACCGAAAACAACCCTTTCACTTTTATTTGAAATATTTTTCGAAGAAAATTTATTTTTCGGAAGTTCTTTCGGAACGGTTGTCTCAATTTTCTTTCAAAAGACTATTTCAAAATATGTGTGCCCTATATTGACATAGTAAAAAAAAAGAGATTTATATATATTTAATACGGTTTCGAGAAATTGGAATCGATAGTGCGAGTTATCAGAATGATTTTTCAATAACAATGTACTCAGTTACCATTGTTGGATCTTAAAAGAACTAGACATTTCATAAAAAATTCGGATTATCAAGATAATTTTAATCAGAACTGTAATAAATGCAAAAGAGAAAGTCGTCTAAGTTCATACTAGATTCTTCTCTTTTTATATATATATATATATTAAGAATAATTTGCTCTACTTTATGTGTAAAATGTTTCTTTTTTTTCTGCAGATGTGAATCAGGCGTCCAGTTTCATTTCAGCTCAGCTTCTTCACGTCAACCTTCAACGAATAAAACATTCTTTAGTTAATATATGTGTATTTCGCAAGTTGAGGGGATGAAGTCGATTTCATTGAAGTCTTTCAAATTGCTTTTTTGTGCAGAAATTATCCCCATATTTGTTGTTTAAATGTGAAACCAAAAGAATTTGTCAAAGGTCTAGCCATTAGCAACTTTTTCACAAAAGACGAAGCATTTGCTATTTTCATGAACATATCATCACCTAATTGTGGTTATCCTATGCCGAATGGATTCTCTAAGATGATTCGGAAATCCACAATCAAATATAAAGATAACAAGTATGCCTTGATTAATTAAATATTTAATTTTTATTTCTTTATTTATGGCTAGAATTCATGTATAGTTGAATGTGAACAAGAAAAAATTGGGTGCCTGTATAGTGAGGGCTCTACCAAACTTAATGGTATCCACTGAATAAAATATTATTATTTTGTATTATTTATTTATTTATCCCTCAGTTCACGTGTCATTTGGCTTATGGAGGAAGTTTGGGTACGTACTGTAATACTAATCGAGGCTCTGATACATATGAAAAATGAATATTTGAGATTTACATTGCAAAGGAGCCCATAGCAATAATTAGAATATATAGCATTTTCCAGTCAAATTAAGCCTTTTTTCACTTAAATTAAAACTTTTTCCATGCAAATTAAATTTTTTTTTAACCAAGGTATTTCCTGTTACTGAACATTTTTTCCCGCATTAATCCTTTTTTGAACCAAATTGTTATTTATTGTGAATAACTTAAACAATTTTCCCACAAAATAAATATTTTTTGACCCGAAAATTTCCTAATTTTGAACACTGAACCACAATTGAGTGCAATACAACCTATTTGAACCAGCCTGTCACCTTTTTCATTTTGAACATTTTAAACCACATTTTAGTCAAACTTTTGTTTCTGAACCAATCTGTAACCTCATTTTGAGGAGCCAAAGGTTTGAGGGAGTATTCGTACTCACATAGGGTGAAACTTCCCTATGTTTCTCGAGACGGCTATTCCGTCGCGGAACCTCATTCTAGCCCATCCAACGCGTCCTCGTCGCTGGCTCCGGAAACATCTGCGCTCCACTTTGTGGAAGCGTGGGTGGCTAAGTTGGAGGGTGAACGCAGAGGGTAGCCTTCGGGCTATTTGGGAACCTAGCACTCCCACGTACCTCAGCTACAATTACAGACTAACAAGTGCAGTGGTTTTCCCATTAGGAGTGTGAGTTGGTGGAGACTTTTCTGCCCTCTGTTTGGGTCGCCATAATTTATGTGCGGCCTGAATCTCTTGCAGCGAATTCTTTTGCTGCGGAGCCTCCGTGGGAATTCATATTGCATCACTTACACCTAAACGCCTTAACATTATACACTTACATAGTTACAGTCTTACACGCCAGTGGCACGTGCTGGTGCCACCCACATGTTTGCCGTGTGTGGATACCTGTGTCGTGGGGGAGGGAAGTCCTGGTGGTTGAGGATGCAGGTTCTCGCTGGAGGCAAGTTTCCTCGGCGTGCCTTGCAGTCCAACACACCACTTTGGTTCCTGACTCCACTAAACAGGCGGCCAGAGCCTAACCCAGCTCTGGTCAATCGGCTAGCGTAAAGAACGCATGGGTGAGCTCCCGGGTATTGTGGGCCATGGCTCACAATCCCTGGGCGCTATATCTCTAGGGTAGCTCTGGCGCTTCTTCAAAGCGTCCCAAATTGTGAGGCTCCGTGGAGGGTGGAGAGCTCTGGAGATGAATTTTTAATTTTATTTATTATATGTTTTTAATTTTAAATTCGTCAGCCGGGGGCCCCTTAGAGGAGGGGGCCACCGGTGGTGGGGGTAATTCCTCTGTACATCCAGAGTCGGGGTGACCAGGGCCTGGATGCACTAATGGGTGGGAATCTGGAAAAATATCCAGAGGCAGGGAAGGCTTGCTTCTGGAGGAGAACGTGTCAGGAGGAGCCGCGGAGGACTTGTCCTCCTGCGGCGATTTCTGAAACGTGGTCAAAGGAAAAAGGAAAGATATGTAAGGCAGGTATTTTTATTTTGATTTATTTATTTATATTTATTTGTTTGTTTATTTATTTATTTATATTTATCTATTGTCTATTTATTTATTTAAATTTATTTATTTTATTATTATTTGTTTATTTATTTATTTTATTATTATTCATTTATTTTTGTTCCTGCCTGCTATCAAGTTTGTCAGAAGTTCCATTTCTTACATTAGTTGACTTATTACTATGTTTGACAGGGTAGAAATGGTTCAGGTTAACTTGCACATAGCAAAGATGCAACGGCTAACTTATGCCGTTGTATTGCTAAGTTGCACACATATTTTATTCTAATTCAAGAACCTTATGCCTTTAAAGGTTTGGTTCGAGGATTGAGTGTGGTTGATGGCAGACTGTTCGTGGCGGATGGCGGGGACATTCCTAGGGCATGTATTCTTGCCAGTCGGAGTGTCGACGCTGTCCTGCTTCGACAGTTCTGCTCTCGGGACTTGGTGGCGGTGAGGGTTGGGCTGGGGGTTGGTGGGCGTCGTCGCGACGTAGTTGTGGCTTCGGCTTACTTCCCCTATGATGGCCCCTCTCCTCCTCCTCAGGAGTTCATGGGTTTGGTTCGGTATTCGGAGACCAATGACATACCTATAATAGGATGACGCGAATGCACATCATGTTGTCTGGGGCAGCAGCGACACCAATGGTAGGGGTCGCGCTCTCATGGATTTCCTGGTGGGCACGCGATTAGAGGTCCTGAATAGGGGTACTGAACCCACTTTTGTTACTAGGATTAGAAGACAGGTTATTGATATTTCCCTTGCTTCTAGGAATTTTAGTGGTCTGATTAAGGATTGGAGGGTGAGTCCTGAGGCTTCCATCTCCGATCACAGGATGATTAGGTTTAGTCTGGGGATTGATCCAATTACCCTGGCTAGTTATAGGAATCCCAGGAGGGCGGATTGGGGTTTATATTCTAGAATTATTGAAGATAAACTGACTATCCAATCAGAAGCCCCTGATGGCATAGAGGAATTGGAAAGGGAGGCTGGTATTCTTCATGAACACATTAGATCCTCATTCGAGGAGTCTTGTCCTCCCAAGGTGGTTAAGGATAGTAAGAATCCCTGGTGGTCTTCTTCGTTGGAAAAACTAAGGAGACAGGTAAGGGGCTCATACAGGAAGGCTGTCCTTGCTGATTCTTCGGAATCATGGGATAGTTATAACAGTATTAAAAGAGCATATAAATATGCTCTGAGGAGAGCCAAGAGGAATTCCTGGAGATCCTTTTGTGAGGATATAAATTCGTTCCAGGAATCATCTAGATTGGTACGGATTCTTAGTAAGGATAGGGACAGTCAGTTAGGTACCCTACGATACCCTGATGGTTCCTTTACAGGGGGGGAAGGGGAGACACTGCAGCTTTTGCTTGATACTCACTTCCCGGATAATATTGGTTTAAATGCTGCTTCGTCTTTGGTGGTGGTAAGGAGATGGGACCTTGAAGATGTATCCACCTTAGATGAGGTTGTCACACATGATAGAGTTAGTTGGGCAGTACAAAGTTTCTCACCTTTCAAGTCACCTGGACCGGACGGGATTTATCCTTGTCTGTTGCAAAAGGGTGGGGACGTGCTGACGAAGGTATTGTTAAGATTGTTTAAAGGATGTTTGATGTTTGGTTATGTACCAACATTATGGAGAGAAGTAAGGGTAGTCTTTATTCCCAAGCCGGGAAGAAATGACTACTCCGACCCCAAGGCATTTAGACCCATTAGTCTTATGTCTTTCCTCTTGAAAACTTTGGAAAGGTTGGTGGATAGGTATATTACTGATGGCCCATTAAGGGATCATCCATTCCATCCTAACCAACATGCTTATATTGTGGGTAAGTCGACAGAGACTGCATTACATTGTCTCGTCGGAAGGATAGAATCTGCTTTGGAAATAAAAGAATATGCCATAGGGTGTTTCTTTGATGTTGAGGGGGCATTTGACAGAGTATCGTTTGATGCTCTGGAAGATGCCTTGGTACGAAAAGGTATACATCCCGTCTTAATCAATTGGATAGGTGTCTATCTTAGGAGTAGGGTTATACAGGTTTCCCTTGGCGGGCGCACCATGATAGTACAAGTGGGGAGAGGTTGCCCTCAAGGGGGTTGTCTCTCACCTAAGTTGTGGTGCGTCGTCATGGATGACCTTTTGGTTAGGATGAATTCATCGGGATTTTATGTGCAAGCATATGCCGATGATGGTGTTATTTTATTGTTAGGGCGCTGTTTGTCCACTATTTCGGACCTAATGCAAAGCGCCCTTAACATGGTGTATTGTTGGACACAGGATAAGGGGTCTTTCTATTAATCCTATTAAGACCCAGGCAATTCTATTTACTCATAGAAGGAAGATAGTAGGTTTTACACCTCCTAGGTTGTTAGGTACTTCCATACAGGTTAGCAAATCAGTGAAGTTCCTTGGAGTAGTTCTCGACAGTAAATTGAACTGGTCGGAACATGTTAAGACACAACATCAAAAGGCGATAATCTCCTTTTGGCAATGTCGAAGAGTTGTAGGTAAGAACTGGGGAATCACTCCCAAGATGATGTTCTGGATTTATTGTATGGTCATTAAACCTAGATTGGTATATGCGGCTTTGGTGTGGTGGCGTCGCATTGAAACACGATCTGCTAGGCAGCTGTTGGAAGAAGTCCAACGCTTGGCTTGTCTGGCGGTGACTGGAGCGTTTCGGACGACACCGACCGCATCTATGGAGACTTTGTTAGGGATTCCACCTCTTTTTGTGGAGGTGAAAAACCAGGCAATGAAAGCCTGTTATAGAATTAAACAGGCAGGTTTTTGGCAGGGTAAGCGATATGGTCATTCTACCATTTATCGTGAGATGCTTTTAAGGATTCCCATTACAGGTTTCCCTTCTGATAGGAATTTGAAGACTTTTGTCTTTGGTCATTCCTACAGGGTTAGGTTGCCTTCTAGGGAAGATTGGTTAACCCTGGGTCCGTCTGGTGTGATTCCTGAGAATTATCTCCGATGCTACACGGACGGTTCCAGGATGGATGGTAGGTCTGGGGCTGCCGTCTATTTTGAGACGGGAGATCATTTGGTAGCGCCTCTTGGTGAGTGGGCCACCGTTTTCCAGGCTGAGGTTTATGCAATTCTTTGCTGTATTTTGGATGAGAGGGTGCGTAACACTAATTTAAAAGGTGTTTGTATCTGCTCGGACAGCCAGGCTGCGTTGAAGGCGCTTAATTCATGTGTCTTCACTTCCAGATTGGTGTTGGAATGTTCTAAAAGACTGGAAGATCTTTCTTCATTAAAGGATGTGCTTCTGGTCTGGGTTCCAGGTCATATGGGAATTTTTGGGAATGAGGAGGTGGATAGGTTTGCCAAATTAGGTGCCTCTCTCCCTTTCATTGGTCCAGAGCCTGCTGTTGGTGTGTCTTCTGACACATGTTTGTCGGGCTTTCAGACGTGGATGACCTCACAGCACTCATCCTTATGGATGAGTGCAGTGGGTTGTCGGCAGTCTAAAATGCTCATTGGGGGCCCGGACGGAGCTTTGAGTAGTGGGGTCCGATGTCTTTCACGGACCTCCCTCAGGTATCTGGTTGGATTCCTCACTGGGCATTGTGGTTTAAGGAGACATCTCTATATAATGGGACTTGTGCCTGACCCTTTTTGTAGAGTTTGTGAAACTGAGGAGGAAACACCCATGCATTTGATGACGAATTGTTTGGGTTGTGAGGAGATTAGGTTTAGGACCTTCGGCCGGAATAGGATGTCGGTAGAGGATCTTAAGCTGTGTCCTTTTAAGGTTTTGGTCCGATTTGTTCGGTCTGTTGTGAAACTTAGATGGTTAAAACCTGGGTCTGGATTTTCATTCTAGTCCCAGTGGTAGGTATTCTTTAGGGGCAGCTATATGGGCCCGAGGGGGCTTTGGATAGCGTAGGGTTTACTTCCCTCCCCTTTTGGGAATAATAATAAATAATAACCTCATTTTGAACACCTGTTGATCCTTCTTTGAACCGATTGTCTTCTGTAACTTCATTTTGAACGTTAAGAACCAATATTCAGACAAATTTATCCTTTCAAAGAAGAATCAATAGTATTTCAAGGTGGTTCAAAGTGTCCAACATGAAATAATAAAGTAGTTCAGAAAAGGATTAATTTGTATAAAAAGTGGTTTTTAATGTTCCAAATGAAGTAATAAAGACAATAAATCGGTTCAGAGAAGGGTCAACACGATTTCATTTGTGTTCAAAATAAAGACATAAATTGGTTCAGAAAGAAATGATTTTGACTAGGATATGGTTTAAAATGTTCAAAATGAGCTGAAAAAGCTGACAGACTGGTCAAATAGGTTTTATTGTGGTTGAAAGTGTTCAAAATTAGGAATTTTTTGGTCAAAAAATGTTTAGTTTGGGGGCAAGTGATCAAATTGTTCGGAGATTTAAGTTGAAAAGAAAAAGTTTAATTCAAATGGAAAAAGGTTTAATTTAAATGGAAAAAGTTTTATTTGAATGTAAAATGCTATCTAAAGTGAATTAATCATGGGAAACATAAAGATGAACTATGCAATAAAACATGTAATGTAAAATCTGAATAAAATAGTGTAAAAAGCACACCTTAATTAACAAAAAAAAAAAAAAAATTAACAAAGGAACATAAGGGAGTACATTATAATATTACGTGCTCTAGCTTTCAGTAATCTCTTTTCCAGGAAGTCCGCCCTCCGTACCACCATTGACAAAAAAAAAAAAAAAAAATCATCCCTTAACCGGTCAAACTCGAAAATAAGTAGTGGATCAGTGTTCTATCGGTTTCGCGCGCTTACCGTCATGAGGGACAACCATGAGTAAAGTTCAGCCGTAATAATAAATTTCTGAATGTAATAGTTTTAATTTTAATATTTGTGGATAGTGAATGTTAAACTAGAATCATGGCTGTGTAGCGTGTAGTGCATAATATACGAGAATCATGTCGGTAGAGGGAACATTTATACAGCAACGAAAATTGTTCCTTGTGATTTTCCAATAATTTTGAATATTATTTCTTTAGATATAACTAATGAGTGCGATATAAGTATGTTTCATTTAATGCAAACAACTTCTGATTTAAGAAGAAGCGATTGTGTAAAATTTTCAATATTAATTTTATTACATTCGTCAAAGTTTGGAGTGTGTGTAAAACTCTGTTTCAATTAATGTTCTGTAGGAAAAAATAATCTGGTTTGAAACACTCACAGTGCTCCTTTATTATTTCGCCCGAGATTTTCTTTAATCTTAATACATCCCTATCACTCTTATCTGATGTTAGAATCACAACCAAATACAAAAAGTTTCACAAAAACTAAGACAAAATTACAGTTCTCTCATCTCCAACTTAAGCTTGCCACAGAATACAACAAGTAGACTGAAAAGGAAGGGCTAATCTTCGCTACCAAACGCCCTAACAATGCCAGGAGTGTCATCGTTTGATGGCTTCTCCACTCAAGATCCTCAAGCAGCAGTATCAGCAGTGAGCAATAGCAATTATTGTTACCTGATTTAACAGATATTGCTAATGCTATAAATAAACTAAAAAAAAGAATTCTATGTATTTTTCGAAGAAGAAAGATTCTTTGTTTGGAATTTTTGTAGGAACGGTTGTCACTATTTTGTCTCAGAAGGCTATTTCCAAATACCGAGTGGCTAAATTAAAGTAAGAAAATCTGGTATGAATCACTCACACACGACTTCTTCTTACTTAACTCTAACTTAATCAAGAAGTATTCTTTAAAATTGCAAGTTACAGTGTTTAGTTAGGGCTAGTAATAAAAACAGTGGTGATTTTAATTGTATGTGAGCGGTCTTACATGCAACGCTCCTAATAGTCAAACTGGGGGAAAGCTTGTGCAAATTTAAGTTGAAACTAATTGATAGATCTATTCAATAGATAATAGATAGATAGAAACTAATAACCTTCTATGATCAATTTTTTCAGAAAAATGTTTCAAATAGAAATTTCTGTCTATCCAGTAAGCAAGTTTAAAGAAAAGCGTTCTAACCGTCATTGAGAAAATTTAAACAACTCAAAAACCTATTGTGTAAAATTGCAATTCTGATTTACCGAATTGCTTCAAATTTGGAATTCTATCAATGATTCAAATGTTTATTATATTATGTAGATGGTAAAACCAAATATTAAACTGAAGTGGCAGTTTAGAGGAAATCGTAACGCCATTATTCCCCCAGAACATTCAAAAAATGAATTTTTCTGGAAAAATGTTACAAATAAAAACAGGTAGATGTTTATGTGTTTAGATAGCATACGAAGTTTAAAGAGAATCGTTGGAGCCATTTTGAAAAAAATCACGAAAAACAGGAATTCGGAGTGTCAAGTAATTTTAATCAGAACTGTAATAAATGCAAAAGAGCATCTCGTCTAAGTGTTTCGCATTAGATTTTTTTTTATAAAAAAATTTGGTGTAGTTTATTTGTAAAGTTTTCCTTTTTTTCCTCAGACTCAGACCAGTTTCAAGTCATCCTTCTATGAATAAAAGAGCTATATTCTTTAGACAGTGTTGAGCTTAGAAAAGGTGGATCCTAATTGGAAGGGACTGGTCTATATACATTAGAGAAGCATTAAAAGACCGTCAGGTCCATAATTTTTATAATTCTTCATGATGATTTCTGAGCCACCATCTTTGTGTATAATAATAGCTGGCTCCAGGAGCATATTATTGTATATTTTTTTTTTTAGAATACTGTAAACATGTTAAAGGTAGACCCTATTTTTTGAATATCACTTTTGTGAAAATGTAACAATTTAGTACTAATTCACGAACTCGAAATAATATCTAAGCCCTAGCAAGTAAGATATAAAATTAGTCAAATGTCTCTTGAATTAAATTAATTCAAAAGACGGCTTTACAGCTTTTTACCCCTGCTGTGTTCGTATTGTAATTGAAATTAGTATCCATTTGTACAATTCGTATTTTTTTTTATTCTTAACATATTTACTAATTATGTTTAATACATATAAATATAATTAAATCGTCCAGAATAAACATTTTTTTATTTTTGTAATTCCTTATTTATATTTAGATTATTGATCCATAGAAGGATCGGCTCAGGCAGTAGGTCGAGAGGAACTACTAAACACCTCTGAAAATATAATATATAGATTATTTGGAATGAATCTTTAAGTAATATACTTAACAAAGACATGTTTATCTACTTTGAAGAAGCTATTTGGAAATTAGGAATAACTACCGTTAAATTTTGGAGTTTAAGCAGTTAAATTCGGATTCGCCAGTTATTAAATCATTAATGTTTTCTTTAATTAATGTCATTTCTTTTATTTAATAGTAACTGTCCTACATCGGATTCAATCTCTTAAGAATATTCATATAAAGCCAGGAAATCCACAACCCTTACTAATCCACTCGATTCTGAGATAATATGTAGATCTTGGTTGATTACTTTTATTTTTTTAATTTAATTTAAGGCGGCTCACATCTGTGGTCATTTGCGCCCGGAACCTTCTCAGTGCACTGCTAGCCTCCGGACAGTGTTGTCCCGTTACAGACATTATTATTATTATTATTATTTTTTTTTAAGACTAAAGTTGTATATTTAGAATTAAAAAAAGGTATCAAGTTTTATGATATGTGAAAGGATAATTTCAATATTAGTTAATTTTATCTAATAATTTCGAATTTGTTTCTTTATATTTAACTAAAGATTGCGATTTTTCATTTTAAATGTACGATGTTCAGAAATAGATAAGTGGTGTTATCGTAACAAGGGTTTATTTATTCGTCTGGATAAAAACAAATGTAGTGTTTATCCAACTGTCTTGAGGAAAATTCAACTTTTCTTATTAAATTAAACCTTTTTACTTTCTTTAAATGCTGTAAGAGAAAGTATTGAGATCGTGTCAAATTTTCAAAATTAATTTTTACCGAAAATCTATGTTTTGAATCCCCTGAGATTTTTTCCCCCGCAATCGTGGAATAATGTGAGGATAATCCACTAAATTTAGTGAAGGTAGTTTCACTTTCATACACAAGTGAATTAGACATTTCTTTCTCTCAATAGTGTGTGAAAGTATATAATTCAACTCTAATTAGCCCGATATCTAGCGGCAATACACCAAAACAAATTCCAGATTCTGCAGATTTGAAGTTTACTAGTCAAAACAGGTCATAGAGAGAAGGAGTGTTTGACTTGAATAAAATTCATTCTCAGTATTTGCACCTTTTCAAATTCTTTTTATATTCACATAAATTAAGAACCAATTTAGTACGGTTGAAGAATTTTTTACAACACAAGTGGGTCGATAGTCCTATTTCTCTCAGTTGTGAAATAAATAACTATTTTTTAGCGAAAGCACGTTCTAAACGGCAGTCATTAACTGTGTGAGAATATGGATCATTCAATTTTCAACATTATGGACTGGTAAAATACATTCGAGTTACCAGTGTGGACACAGTTTATAAAAATATAATTTCAATTAATAGATTGAGATAAATAATAACGTGGGTTTTGGAGGCTAATTAACTGATTTGTAAGTCTTAGTTTTTTTCAATACAAGTATTATATTTTAAATAAGATACGGAATCCTCAATATAGTAAATAGAATTTAAACTAAAAGAGATGAATATGAATTTAAAATTTTGTTTTTGTCTTTAAAATCAGAATATTTTTGAAGATATCCAATAAATTGTCTCTCTGCGAGTATTAAATTCTTATCTTTAAAACTCATTCTTTACCAAAACCTAGAGACTATCTTTAGAGAAAAAGTTTTACTTGAGAGGCCTAAATTAACATCATTTGCAGAATTTATTCAGGGTATAAAAAATTTTTGGATATCTGTTTATAGGCTTCGATGGCAGCTTAACCCATCGGTTTAAGGTTCTTTTAAAAAACCGAAAAAACCATATCCTTCCTTATTACACAATTTTTGGCATTTTTTTTTTTTTATCATTTGTTGCTTCCATTGAAAATTACCATCTGCAAGTGTTCTATAGAGTCCAGACATTAATTGTACCTAAAGCCTGTATTTCGGAGCTATTAAGCAGAACAGAAGCTACTGAAATATCAAATAGTTTAATAATTTTAGATTCCCAAAAACTAGATTTTTATTTAGGTAAGAAACCCAGTTTTCTATAGGCTATAATAATAGCATTCCAATAATAAGATTTCTGTGATGTAGATTGTAGATTGTTGCAGAGGATTATTGCGCTGCGACCTAAAATATCTATTTGCCCCCCGGAGCTTCTTGCACTGTCGGCCTCCAAGCAGTTTCTCTAGCTACAGATAACACTGCCCATCACCGGACAGTGAGTTGCAGAGGCTCCTAGGAAGACAAAATTTCAGGATGCATGCTGGATTCGAACCCGGGACCTCCGCGATGGTAGTTTTTTAAATTAATAACACAGACGCATATTTCAAAAATATTTAAACCCTCAAATATTATTATAAACATGCTATTTTTCATTAATTAAATAATTCACATTTGAACAAAAAATTACTGTAATAATTTTAACCTATACGAAACCTGTTGACGTAGTACATTAACTAACTAATAGATAGCATTACTAAGATGCTTTTTATACGCTTGTCATAAATTAAATTAGTTTGGTACAAATAAATTTGAATTTGTATCCATTAAGTTTAAGTAAAGGGAACAATATGTTTAAACACAGTCAGTTTTATTCTTGTTATGTTTTTATCCAAGGTTTGTGAAAATGAATAACAATACATTTTTAAAAATTTAGTATTTGTAAGGCCCAGCAAATTTGAGTGTTTGAAAAGCATTAAAGTAAGCTAGATGTTTAATCTAGATATTTCTTTTGCTTAGATCATTTCTAACTTAAATAAATGAGATCTTCTTTCGTTCGAAAGACATATTTACAGAAGAATATATGAGCCAGTGTTAGATCAAGTCCGGAGACTAGGAGCGATTTGTAGCTGTAATGCTCTTCTTTACATGAACTTATTAAAATTAACTACTTAACTGGGCAGATCAGAATGTCCAAGTGACCAGTAAGGAAGCTACATTTAGGCAAGTGAACCGATACAATAGTGTGCAGAAGGATACTGAGAGCATTTTCGGGATCCAGCAACTGCACATATCCTGGTGGAAGGTGACTTCAGGAAGAAGGGCATTAATATAAGGATTGTCGCACCAATGTAGTACTTACTAGTAGTATAGATTTTGAGGAAAAAATTACTAACCCCGTCTAAAATAGAGAAAATGTATTTTTGATTAAAAATGAAAGAAACAAATTAATTTGTAATCTTAATAATCACATATACTGCCATAATTATACTTTTTATTTGAAACTTTTTTTTATTTTATGAAATTGGTTTTTAATCTTAAGTTTATTCTAATTTGTCATTCATTAATCATTATTATATTTGATATGATTCCTGGACCCTGTCTATTTGTAATATGCAGTACAGTATATGTATTGTATAAAAATAATTCCAAATTTAGAGAGAGCGAAAATTTAGTGGATAGGAAAAATCTTCCGACTGTTTAACAATCAGTTTCTAACTACATATTGCTGTAATGGAAAATTTAATTTTGATCTATAAAATAATCAGCGGTATAACCAGCCTGAATGTCCCATCATATTGGAGCCTACGGAGCAATAAAACTCTTTTTTAACAGCAATTGCTTTCATTTTTGAAAATACACGCATTAAATTCTTTCATAATTTCCTTTTCAATCAGTTTCCACTTCGAAAAAACAGAAAAAATTAAAAGAAAATTTCCTTTTCCAAAACCGTGTATGTATAATATTAGGATAGATCAATAACCAGCTTAGATTCCGAATAAAACCGAATGATCCACGAACTTTCACGACTACTCGTACAAATTTAACGTTGAGATTCATTTGACTATACGTACCCTTATAAGGCGAGTCGTGTAGGTACTGGAAGTTTTGAAACATGAAATAAATAAATAAAACGAATACTAAATAAGAAGTGACTAATAAAAAAATTATTTTTTTTTTGCTTTCATGATTATTTCTATTTGTTTTTTGTTTTAGCAGTTTCGGCCAATCCCAGTTGGTGGGGGGGAAGCCAGGATGTACGTGGACGGATGAATTTTTGAATGAATTTGCCCCAGCTTTGAGCGGGAGCCTTCCACATGTGATATTGGTCTAATTGCAAAATTGCAGATTCCACTTTTTATCAATTTCTTTCTCACTGTTTCTTCCCCCTCGCGATCTTTGCACAAAAAAAGGTAAGACATGGAATTTTCGTTCATTATTATTATTATTATTTTAATTTATTTTATATATTTTTTGTTGCTTTTCCATTTTGTTTTTTATTTTAGTTTTATTTTTTTACAAGATCTTACTATTTTGTTACATGCAATTAATGAAGAAACGATGGAAGCAAAAATGACGCAGGAGGAAAATAAATATGTTTTTAACGGTTACAGTAAGGAAAGGGGTGGGAAAAGAAAACTGTGTTATTGGTTGTACGACCATGACGTCATGGTAGTTCAATTTTCCATCCATTCCCGCCACAAGCAAAGCTTCCCACCAGGTTTTCTGTTCAAGTTCCGGGAAAATCAATACAGGGTACCAAACATGGTTTTACAAGGAAACTTCCTTTTATATCTATTTCCCGTTCAATTCCTTGAATTTATTTATTTCAATAATCCAAATAATATTCCGTTTTTTATTGGTTATTTTGAAATGATAGATATTTTTAAGCTATGATTTTTTTTTAATTTCGATGAAATTATGAGGCCATGAAGATACAGGTAAAATATTTTGCAATCAAACAAAAGTTGGCCCATCATTCAATTTGATTATTTTTACAAATTGAAAATACGTTTGATATTTAAATCAGGGATTAAATAAGAAGTGCACTGTTGTAAAAAAAAATTAAAAACTTTCAAATAATGGTAATAAAAATCGATAACGCTCTTAACAAAACATCTAACGCTTAGCTGTATCAACAAGTCCTTGTAGAGTACTAATAGGTACTGACTCCCAAATCATTCTCAACAGACCACATTATATTCTTGGAATTCTAACTTTATTCTTTTTTTATTTTTATTTTTTTGTTTGAAATTTATGTATTTATGATTATGTTAAATATCATAACTTTGTATTATCTAATATAATTTATTTTCAGGTTTATAAAAAAAAAAAATAGTAATAATAAATAAAAAGAATTCATTCATCGATTTGTTTTAATCGATAAAATCTAATTCATAGCAAACAAAAATCAATAAATTTGATATTTTTTTTTAGTTCCTAAATCACCCGCTGAAATCACATCACATTTTATTTTTCACTTTTAATAAAATTATTAAAATTCGTAAACAAAAAAATAATAAGAATAAAATTTAAATTTTTTACTTATCGTTTGTTTTATTTCTATTTTTTTTTAAGACATTGTTTGCCTGATAATTTTATATTTATATTGTTTATGGATTTCTTCAGCGTTTAAATAAAAACAAAATTTGTGACACAAAAAAAAAAAATTACAAAATCATCATTTATAAAATTTAAAAATAAAATTGTAAAAATTAAGAAAAATGATATATTTATACAACTGTTGAATATTTATTTTGTGCTTGTGAAAATATCTATTAACCTCTTTTAAGTCCTTGACACGAGAATCCCAGTGTACACTTGTTTAATTACCCCTTTATTTTGTATATTTTAAATTCCTTTTGGGAAAAATTAGGATACATGATTGTAAGTTATATTTTTTTTTTTTTTGGCATATAGTAGTTCATATCTATATTTTCTTATTTATAAGAAAAATTATGCATTTCATTCATTTCTATTAGTTTTTTAAATTTTATTGATTTGATTTATGCAGTATATAATAAATTCATTTCAGCGCACTTTAAACTCCTGCGTTAATAAAATCGATCGACCAGTATCTATTTATATTTAATTCTCGTAATCACCAGTTGGAATTTTTTTTCGTTTTTCAAATTTCTAAACACAACACTTATTTTTTTCCTTTCTTTTACTCGTAAGAGGAAATATGGGGATCGCGAGTAGCCCTATGTACCAAAAAAGTTTTTTAGCCAATGGTTTGTGTGGGTTTTATTTTCTCTTACCAATAATAGTAAGAGGAAGTATTGCTAAGATGCTAGATTTTAGAAATTGAGTTTTCACTTTTGAGGGCACGTTTTGAGTTAAAAAAAGTGGTTTGTAGAAAATGATCTGTGTGTGTGTGTGTGTGTGAGAACAGAATATCTCAAAAACCTAAAAGTTGCAAGAAGCTCAAACTTGCTATTGCGTTTAGATACTTTCATCTTATCAGACACGAAGATTTCGAGCAAAATGCATCAACCGGAAGTGCCACTTTATTTTTTTTTTCGAGTATTTTGTGATTTTTTTCGAAAATGGCTCCAACCGATTTATTTTAAACTTGGTATATCTACTGCACATACAAAGCGCTACAACTTTTATTTGAAATATTACTCCGGAAAAATTCATTTAAGGGGACCTTTGCGGGATGGTGGTGTTATGTTTTGCTCAAATATGCTATTTCAGTTTAACAATGTGCTATACAATTCTGAAACTAAATAGCATTAATTAGAATTATAAATAAATAACCAAAATTCCTAGTTTGGAGAAAATCGGTTGACCAGACATGCAACTTTACTGATTAGATTTCTCAATTTTTTACACGGTTTTAAACACTAATAAGAATTATAAGTTGAAAAGAAAATTTGCCATTTTGCAGTCAGAGATAGTCGTGTGAGTGTTTCTCACAAGATTTTTTGTGATGTGAACAAAACAAAAACTTGCTGCAAATTTAAATTTGGTATTTGGTTTTGTACTATCACCGCATCGGAAACGAAGGTTTCGGTAAAAGCCATCTTTAGTGATTTTTTGTTTTTTTAATTTTTTCGCGATTCAATATAAAAAACGACTCTAATTTCTTTAGATCGTATATTATCTCACACATAAATACCTAGCATTTTTATTTGATTCATTTTCCCGAGAAAATAGATTTTTTGTGGGATCTAGGGGAACAGTAGCGAGTAAGATTTCCACTAAAGTACCAGTTCAGTAGTATATATCGTTGTATTATAACCTACTTGATATTAATATGTATTAGAAGCATTGGTAGAATTTTAAGTTTGAAGAAAATCGATTAAGCGGAATTGCAATTTTCAGAAATATGTTTTTGGAATTATTTCGAAAACGTTTTTCGAAAAAAAAAAATTAATATAGAGATCTATGGAACTTTTGGGGGTTAAAGTTCAAATAGCGTCTGAATTTCTTCGATGCTATTAACGCTGTCTTCTGGACTGCGATGTAACTACATTGAGCAATGACTACCTGAGCCAAGGGTCTTGGTGCTCTCCAGCGTAGCAGCTCTAATGACGCCAACCTTCAATATTTATGTTAGAGCTCTAAAAAAAAAAAAAATTTTTAAAGAAAATATATATGACTTTCTCTTACTCCTAATAAGAGGAAGTATTTAGCGTTCGTGTGAGATTTACGAAATGTGAGTTGTTACCAGAAATACAAGTTTTGGATTCTTCTGAATACGAAAAAAATGTTTTTAGCAAATGGGATGTATGTGTGTGTATGTGTTTATTAATAAATGTCTCAAAAATAAAAAGTCGCAGCAAGCTCAAACTTGGTATTCCGTTTAGGTATTACCACCGCATCTGAAACGATGGTTTCCGGCAAAAGTCATCAACCGGAAGTGCGACATTAGCGATTTATTTTTCTTTTTTTAATTTTTTCGCGATTTTATATCGAAATCGGTTTCAATAGTTTTCTTTAAAGTCGGAATGCGTTCTGCACAGATAGAAACATATCATATTTATTTATAAGTTTTTTTCTGAAAAAAATTGATTTTTGAGGGGAATTGAAAGTCTGGGTAGCGAAGGCCGCAATACATTAAAAGTATTGCAGCATTCTAAATTCCGAAAATTGTTTCCCCGGTATTGCGACTTTGCAGAATAAGATATTGAGTGTAGAAAGTTGAAACTTGATATTCCGTTTAGGTTTCCCCATGGGATCCGACAGTGGGTCATCTGTCTAAATTCCTCAACCGGAAGTACCACTTTACTAGTTTTTTTTTTTTTTTTACTTTTTTGCGATTTTCTCAGAAATGGCTCCAACGATTCTCTTAAAACTTGGTACATCAACTTCACATACAAAGAGCTACAACTTTTATTTGAAACATTTCTCCGGAAAAAATTCAATTCAGGCCGGTTTTGGGGGAGGGGTGGGATTAGATTATCTTCTAAAGTGCTATTTTAGTTTATTATACAGTTCTTTCATCTAAATAATATTAATTAGAATTAAATATGTGGTTGAAATTCCATGTTTAAAAAAAATCGTATGAACGGAAGTGCGTTTTTTACTGAAATGTATTTGTCAGTTTTCTGGTATTTTCTCGAAAACGGTTCCAACGATTTTCTTTAAAGTAGGAATGTGTATTATACATATAAAGAGCTACAACTTTTATTTGAAACATATCTCCTGATAATGACATTTAAGGGGGCTTTTGGGGGAGGGGTGGGATTATGTTTTTCTCTAAAGTGCTACCATAGTTGATTATACAATTTATACCATCCAAACAAAATGAATTAGAAATAAATAGATGGCCGAAATTGCGAGTTTCAAGAAAATTAGTAACCTGGAAGTGCGCTTTTACTGAACAGTTTTTCAGTTTTCGACCAATTTCGACGAATTTCATTGACTGTGGAACACTTACTATAAAAGTTGTAAATTTCAATTTTGAAAACTGGAGTAAGAGAAAGTTGACTGAATGTTTCACACCAGATTTTTTTTTTTGTAAAATCATTTTTTGGGATTTTTGCGGTATTTACGCCATTAAATTTCCAATATTATGGTTTCAATATTATTAGCATGCTTTTCTGGATTACAATTTGCCATAAATAAATTGTTGCATTTTGGAGGTTTGAAAAAATTCCCACTTTTTAAATAATTCTATTATTAGGCTTAAGATTCACACCAGATAGTTCTTTTTCCTCCCGAAAAGATAGGTTTTCGTAGTTTTTATAGCATTGTAATGAAATCCAAACTTTGTTTTCATTTTGTTATTTCAGGTATTGTTTTAATATTCACGTGTTCTATTACTTTATTTTTTTCTAGATTAATATCAGTTAAAACTGTGACAACCTATAAATAGTGTAATTATTGATTTCTAAAACTTCTTCCAATGACTTGGCTTATTACACTGTGACTCTGTTTGAATATTGTTTGATGAATTTATTCTTTTTAAAAACTCTTTATGACGAGCCGCCAGACTCGTTTAGAACAAATATTGAGATTATGGTAAATTTTCAACAATTAAGATTTTAATCGAAGATACATGTTTTTTTGAGATTACCCGAGTAAGAACAAAAAATCTCTTGTAAAACAATTACATGACTTTTTCAATTTGCTCTTAATATAGTTATGTATAAAATGACAAATTTTCTTGAAACTTGAAATTTTACTCATTTGTCCCTAACAGAAAAACAGGGTGTCCGGTCTAAGTTGTCCGGGTGGGTGTCTGGGTAAGTACCACATTGTTCAGGGGATCCTTTTTCTCGGTAATTATTGATGATGGAAAAAATATTTCAATTCATAACTCCCTTTATTTTTTGAGTAGTACCTAATGCTGATATGCAGATTACAGAAACAATTTTTTTTTTTCAAATGGGAACCACTATTTTTTATTATGAATCCTAAAACTTCCTTTTTTTATGAGAAAAGTTGTCATTGAAATATTAAATTTGCTTATATAGTTCCCAATTTATGAATTGTTGAATGAAAAAAAATAAAACTTTTTTACCGCTGACTGCTGGATCTTAAAAAACAAAATGGCTTCTTGTGTTTTTGCCTCGTCGGTCCATAAAATAAAAGATAAAAAAACTGGAATTTCCTCCGTTAATATACTAGTATGAGTGAAAAAAAGTAAGTCGGCACTTTTGATTCTCTTCGCAAAACACCTGAACAATGTAAATGAAACCATTAAATGGCTTATTTGATAGTGCCGGAGTATTTCCCATACGACAGTTTTACTAATTCCCAGAACTCAAGCCGCATTTCGAACTGTAAGTGTTAGGATTCTCCTGCACACACAGTAGTACAGCAAGCTCAGTATCGAAAGTACGAACATTCCTAACCGTATTTCTTGGCCCTTGGCGAATGACCTGCCAAAACAAGCGGAACGTTGCAGCAATACGAGCAATCGTTTTCCGGCTTGGGTGTCTTCGTTCAGAAAATCTCTCCTGGTAAACTCTTGCAGCTGTTTAAGCTTGACGACGGCTTTCAACAAAAATGTCATATATATCAGTTTTTTCGTTTGTCGAATATGGACGGTTCCGTCTTGCCGGAACGAATGGAAATTTGAGGTAAACTGAATGTATTTTAAAAACAAGGCATTGTATACAACTTATGGGATTAAAACAGTAAACAAGAGAGCATTTGTGGAAACATTCATCTTGCATTTTTGTTTTTGCCCTTTGGCCAGACTCTTATGCGTTTATCCGTAACTGTTCCTTTATTACTATGCCAGCGGTAAAAAAACTTTTTTTTTTTGTTCAAAAATTCATAACTTGGGAACTACAACAGCAATTTTAATTTTTCAAAAACAATTTTTCTCACAAAAAAAAAGTAGTTTTAGAATTCATAATAAAAAATAGGGGTTCCCATTTGAAGAAAAAAAAATTTGTTTCTGTAACCTGCATATCAGCAGCAGAATATTTTTTATTTATATATCATTAGATACTACTCAAAAATAAAGGCAGTTATGGTTTGAATTTTTTTTTTTTTCATCATCAATAGTCCGGGTGGACAACTTAGCCCGGACACCCTATATAGAACTAGTGGGGCGACAAATAACAACCTACCAACACGTAGGTGAAGTGTATGCAACGCACCAATAACTTAGAATCAATCCCCACATATATGAAATTTACCATAAATTCCGGAAAACTATTTTAAATTATTTTTACTTTCTCTCACTAAGGTAACAGGAAGTATTGTAATCGTGTCTAATTTTCCACATAGAGTTTTGATATACACATTTTGAGGTTCCCTAGGACAGAAAAAAAAGTGGTTTTTAGAAAATGGTCTCTGTGTGTGTGCGTGCGTGTATGAACAGCATAGCTCAAAAAAAGGAAAAATCGCAAAAAGTACTTAATATTCTGTTCAGGTATCACCATGGAATCCGACACCTAATAATCTGTCTAAAAATTCCTCAACCAGAGAAACAATTACTACTTTACTGAATGGATTTTTCACTTTTTCCGATTTTCTTGACGACGTTTCAAATGATTTTTCTTTAAACTTGGAACATAATATCATTTATACTATATTAACAGTTATTTACAAGTATTTAACAATAACTTTTATTTGTAACATTTCTCTGGGAATATTCATTTAAGAGGGGACTTTTAGGGGAGGGCTGCGATTATGGTTCCCTCTAAAGTGCAAAGTTTATTTATTACACAATTTCTATCATCTAAAAAAATATTAATTAGAATTAAATGTGTTGCCAAAATTCTGAGCTTGAAAAAACTCATATGACAGGAAGTGGGTATTTAATTAGGAGTTTTTTTTTAGGTTTTCAGCGATTTTCTCCATTATAACGCGAAAGGATTTCATCAAATTTGTTATACTAACTGTAAATAATACAGAGACCTATCACTTTTATCTGGAACTTTTTCCGAGAAAGTTCATTTTTGGGAGTTTTGGGTGAGAGGGGGGTAAGTTTAAGCTTCACTCAAAAAAAGTGGTTTTATTAGGTTTATATTCTTCATATTAGGTTTAGATTGACGACAACCATACATCTAGTTAGAGAATTAGGAGTTTGAAGAAAATATGTCTTTTAGTATATAAATTGCAGTAACAGAAAGACGTATGAGTGTTTCAAACTAGTTTTTTTTCTTTCTCTTACTCCTAGTAAGAGGAAGTATTGTAATCGTGTCAAATTTTCGATATCGAGTTTTCACCGGAAATATCCGTTTTGAGGTCCCCTGAGTCCAAAAAAGTGGTTTTTAGCAAATGGTCTGTGAGTGTCTGTTATGTGAACAGCAGAGCTCAAAAACGAAAAACCGTAGAAAGTTGAAACTTGATATTCCGTTTAGGTCTCACCATGCGATTTGACTGTGAGTTACCGGTCGAAATTCCTCAACCGGAAGTTCCACTTTTCTAGTTGTTTTTTTTTACGTTTTTGCGTTTTTCTTAAAAATGGGTCCAACGATTTTTTTTAAACTTGTTGATATATCAACTACATATACAAGGAGCTACAACTTTTATTTGAAACATTTCTCTGGGAAAATTCATTTAAGGGCCTTTTGGGGGAGGGGCGGGGTTAGGTTAACCTCTAAAGTGCTATTTCAGTTTATTACACAATTCGGTCGTTTAAATAATGTTAATTAGAATTAAATATGTTGTTGAAATTCCGAGTTTTAGGAAAATCGGATAACCGGAAGTGCTTTTGTTTTACTTTACTAAATGATTTTTTTCACTTTTTCGCGATTTTCTCAAAAATGGTACCGACGATTTCCTTGAAACTTTATATATAAACTAAGCGTATTAAAGATCTACAACTTTTATATAAAACATTTCTCTGGAAAAATTCATTTAAGGGCACTTTTAGGAGGGGGGTAGGGTTACAGCTTCCTCTAAAGTGGTATCGTACTTGATTCCACAACTCTATCATGCAAATGAAATTAATTAGAAATAAATAGATGGCCAAAATTCCGAGTTTAAAGGAAATCAGTAAACCGGAAGTGCGCTTTTACTGAATAGTTTTTTCAGTTTTCGACAAATTTCATTAAATTTGGCGCACAAACCATAAAATTTATCAATTATAATTTTGAGAATTGGAGTAAGAGAAAGTTGTGTGAGTGTTTCACACCATATTTTTTTTTTTTTTAGAGGTTTATATCTGTGTATTTAGAATTTCACAAGTTTAAAGGAAATCGTTGTAATCTTTTACGAGATAATTACAAACAAAAACTCAAAACCTATTCTGTAAAGTTGCATTTCCGGTTAACCGATATTCTTCAACTCTGGAATTCTATCAATGCTTCTGATGTATATTATTATATAGGTACTGAATTGGTACTTTAGAGGAAAGCTTAACATTACTGAACAACCCCCCCCCAATTCAATTTTCCTATAAAAATGTTTCCAGATAGAATATGACGTTTAAAGAAAATCCGGAAAAGTAAAAAAAAAAACTTTCCGAAATTTGCACTTCCGGTTAATGAATTTTTCCCGAAACCTTCACGTCAGATGCGGTGATTGTACCAAAATGG
Organism: Triatoma infestans; assembly: GCA_011037195.1. Classification (NCBI taxonomy): domain Eukaryota; kingdom Metazoa; phylum Arthropoda; class Insecta; order Hemiptera; family Reduviidae; genus Triatoma; species Triatoma infestans. Next base: position 40,768 of record JAAEAF010002162.1, on the reverse strand, counting down.
AATAAAGTTTCAGCTTCCTCCGATTTTTCGGTTTTGAGTTATTTTGTTACTACAATTTCGAAATTTTGCCAGGAATACTTTGCAATACTTCTTCGTTTTACCAGGTATAATAGAAAGTAAAAAAACAAAAAAAATCAACAAATATATGTATAATACATTCTCTCATTGAAATTATTATTTCTAAGTAGAACCGGAAATGAAAGTATATACTTAGTAAAAGTGAATGAAAAATCTTTGGAATGAATTGTTAAAAGTACGCATGCGTCTTATCCGTGTATATGTTTTAGCTTGCGGTATTAAACTGAATTATATCCTTCATATACCGCAAAACCACTTATTGTGGTGTGTTCTATTGTAAACTGATACTTAATAAGCCGTGATAGCCATTCTTAAACAGTTATTAAACAATTATTATGGAATTTATCAATAATATTAATTATGTCTTATTTATCACAGTAAAATTTATTAATTTCATTTTAATGCTTCGTTAAAAGTTTTAGATTTTCTATTGTAATTTGAACGATATGGTTTTTATTCAGATAATTTATTCATACTCAAAAACACATCAATGTTAACCAACCTCAAAACTGGTATTTCCGGTGTTATTTGTTTCCAATAACTTGTTCCAATTGGTATAAACTCAAATCCACTGTATCTGGGATTTGTTTTGAACTTGTTTCCTTGTATTGCCGCTAGATGACGGTCTTATTAGAGTGAAAAATGTTACTTTTACTCACTAGTGAGTGAAAGTGGTGTGTAATTCACTAATGAGAAAAAGTAGAACTTTAGCCAATGATATTAGTGTAATAATCGTCACATTATTCAACGATTGCAGAAAAAAAAAATTTTTAGTGTATAATGAATAAATATCTCAAACACGAAAAATCGCATGATATTCCACTTAGGCACTACCATCGCATCTGACATGATACACAATTTTTTCCCCAACGATTTTCTTTAAACTTCCTATACTATCAACACATATAAATACCTATCACTTTTATTTGTAACATTTTTCAGGGAAAAAAATTATTTTTGGAATTCTACGGAATTTCTGGCTTTAAATATCAAATATTATATGGTTGTCCATGGCGCTGGCTATTGGACTACACGGTAATCACATTTCTATTACCTGCCTGGATAGGTGTAATTCATCTTCACTAACTCTTTATTTAGGATAAATAAAGTGTAAAGAAAATTGGCATTTATATATAATTGTATTTACAGCAGTAAGAGAAAGTCGTGTGAGTGTTTCACACCAGATTTCACAGATTTCTTCTTGTTTTAAATTTTTTTGGGAGGAAAATTGATTATTGATGGGTTACAGGGGAGCGGAGGTGAATTAAGGTTTTTCTCTCGATAGACGTCAGTACGATTTAACATACTAGGTTTTTCACATTTTCACCATTTTCTTTAAAATAACTCCGTCAGTTTTCCTTTACCTTCGTATATGTCCTGCACCAATTACCTATAATTTTATTTGTAGCATTTTTTTCCGAAAAGATTGATTTTTAAACGTTTCTGTGATATGGAGGAATTTCAAATATGACGTTTCTCTGTCCAGTACCCATCTAAGGTTTCACCATCTGTTGAGGATTGAAGGAACTAGAAATTTAGTAAACATTTCAATTTTTTTACCCAAACAGATAATCCATGTGAGTACTTCATACTAGAGTTTAGTTTTTTATTATTTTTGATCATTGTTTTTATCAATAGATTACACTATCCAACAGAATGTTAATTTCTGTGAGCGCATATTCCCAGCCAATGAACTGCGCATGTGCTGTCCTAAGCCAATAGTAAATTTACTTTAATATTTAAACTTAACGATTTTTTTTTTTCTTTTTAAAATTAAAATTTTTAATTTTTTCAGATTATTTATATGTCTGTTTTATGTTAAATAATGGATCTTTTGCAGAATATTTGAGTTTTTAATAATTTAGCAATAAAAAAACTTACCTATTTTCATGTAGCTATTTGATTTAAGCGTATAGTATTTTACAATTAATATTATTGTTTATAAATGAATCTAAATAATAATTATGCACAATCAAAATGTGAAACTTTCATGTTTTTAAGTAAATTTAAAAGGTTTGTGCTCATTGGTTAGCTGGTATATATTTGGAAAGTTAGCCGTAGCGGTACCAGTTAGAATCAATACAGAGGAGCATACCCCTCACACAGTTGCAACCATACCGCACCCCCTCCTGGGCTGTGGCCTTATGTAAGACTAAAAACAAGTGGGAGGGGGGGCGGCATTCTAATCTAATTTAAGTGCCTTCCTCTCCAGCACTCCTTTCATTTATTATTCCTTCAATTATTTCTATTTATTTATTTATTTATATTATTATTTAACAATATTTTATCTAATTTATTTGATTATTTGTGTGTGGGGGAGGGGGGCAGAGACAAAAATAGTTATAGCTCTTTGTAATTTTGTTTTTACAAATCAGTAATCTAGTTAGTCTGTGAAGTAGATATTTGTGGATCAGCAAGCTAGGCTTCTATTTTTTGGATCTACGGAACCCCGGATTAATATTTCTTATCCATCATTGTTATTTTAAAAAAATTGCTATGAAACAGTTATACACAACTTTCTCTAAATTTGACAGATTTTATTTAAACTTGGAAAATTTACTTTAAGTTTAAAGATATATAAAAGTACTGAAGCACACTTCCTGCGAAATACTTGAATGCGATTACATTGTAGTCAAGAAGAGAGTTTCTATTACAAACCTCAATAGCATTTCTAATCTAATGTTACAAATTTCCCAATATTTCCTTTTATCAATTTTTCTCAAAAAAATGTTCGAAATCAAAGTGATAGATTTATATCACTTCGAGTGTGTGTAATTAGTTTGTTTGTTTTTTCTTAAATATACGACCATTTTCGAGAAAATTGTGGAAAAAAAAAGCATTTCCGGCCCACGGAATTGTATTGAAATCTCTCTCTCTCTCTGTTGGTTGCGCTAATGGTAATTGAACGAAATTTTAAGTTGAACAGTCTGCGATTTTTCTTTTTTTCGCTCATAGCAGTAAGAGTAAGTAAAAATTTGGTGTGAATCACTCACACAACTTTCTCTTACTCCAGTTTTCAAAATTGTGATTGACAAATTATATAGTTAGTATATGCCAAATTTAATGAAATTCATCTGTGTTTTTATGAAGAAAATTGTAAAAATCGAAAAATCTGTTCAGTAAAAACGCAATTCCGGTCATCCGATTTTTCAAACTCGTAATTTCAACAGCATATTTAATTCTAATTAATATTATATCGATGATAGAAAGTGTTTAATAAACTGAAACAGCATTTTGGAGGACCTGTAACCCCACCTCTTCCCAAAATAAATAAATTTTCTCGAAGAAATATTTCAAATAAAAGTTGAAGCTCTTCGTATCGGTCTAGTTGATATATCAAGTTTCAAGAAAATCGTTGGAGCTATTTTTGAGAAAATCGCAAAAAAGTAAAAAAAAAAAAATCTGTAAAGTGGTACTTCTGGTTGAGGAATTTTGACAAATAACCTACTGTTGGATTCCATGGTGATATCTAAACGGAATATCAAGTTTGAACTTTCTACAATTTTTCGTTTTTGAGCTATGCTGTTCACATACATGCATATGTACCCCCCCCACACACACACACCAGGAAAATTCATTTATGAGACTTCTGGGGGAGGGATGGGGTTAGATTTTCTTCTAAAGTTCAGTTTCTTTCAGCTTTTCAGCTAATTCAGCTATTTCAGTTTCTTACCCAATTCTATGATCTAAATAATATTAATTAGAATGAAATATGTTGTTGAAATTCTGAGTTTGAAAAAAGTCGGATGACCGGAAGTGCGTTTTCACTGAAAAATACTCCTATTTTCTCTAAAACGACATCACCATTTTTTTTTTTACTTTCTCTTGCTGTTAGTAAAAGCAAGTATTGTAATCTGGCCTCCAGACAATGTTCTCTCGTTCATCGGACAGTAGCTGTAGAGGCTCCTAGGAAGAAAACATCTAAGGGTAGCCCAGCCGGACTCGAACCCGGGTTCTCCGCATGGGAGTCCAGTACACTAAGAAGTATTGTTCATAAACAATAAATAACTGAAAGCACAAATTTGATATTCCGTTTAGGTATCATCATGTAATCCAACAGTACATTGTCTGTCAAAATTCCTCAACAGGAAGTACCATTTTACTGAATGTTTTTTTCACTTTTTAGCGATTTTCTCAAAAATAGCTTCAACGATTTTCTTTAAACATGATATATCAATTAAATATATTAGGGGCTAAAATTGTTATTGATAACATTTTGCTGGGAAAATTCCTTTAAGGCAGCTTTGGTGAAGGGGTGGGGTTGTGTTTACTTATAAAGTGCTATTTCAGTTTATAACACAATTCTGTCATCTAGATTAGATTAGATTAAGACTTCGGGTGGGCCTAACATAGACTTACAGGGTCATGTCATGTCCCCATGGTCCCTGCGCAAGGATTCTACTATCTAAGTAATATTAATTAGATTTAAATATGTTGCCAAAATTCCGAGTTTGAAGAAAATCAATTGAACGGAAGTGCTTTTTACTGAACAGTTTTTACTGCGTTTTCCACCATAGAAACACCGACGGATTTCATTAATTTGTTAGACTAACTATGGATATAGAGACCTATCACTTTTTGTTTAAACTTTTTTCTGAGAAAGTTCATTTAAAGAAGTTTGGAGTGGGGGGAGAGTGTATGGTTTCCTCGAAAAAGTCATTTTATTAAGTTTAGTTTCTCCAATTAATTTTATGTTTCCTTAAATATTAGTTTCATGTCCATCAATTTTAATTTTTATTTTATAATTTAAATCTACATTTCCACATTCTATTTCTTTTTCTAACCAATAATCGGATTTATACAATGTCTCTAGATTTTTGAACTCTAATATATAGCGCTTCTACTTATTATAATTTATTTGTTTAATTGCAGTAATAATTAGTTCGTTTTCTTTTTTTATGTTGTTGCGAGAAACTAGATTTTGATTGAATTAGCTCTTGCATAGGTTTCCATCTTTAATATATTCTTGCAATACTTAGAAGCCTGCGCCACATACATAAAATTAAGGACAATATAATGAATAGCTACTAACTCTAGGTCAAAGAAAAGTTTTTTAACCGAAAATTATGAATTCCTTGGGGAAATTTTTGTGGGTATTTAATATCAATTTTATTTTGCCCCCCTAGTATAAACGGTCAAATACAAAATGGCGGATCTTGCATTTTTGCCTAATTTTTTTTTTTGTTGCTTCCTTTTACAACAATGGAATGAAAATGCTGAGTTTTTTCTTAATAACTACATTAATTATATAAAACAGTAAATATTGTTAGAAATTCCTTGATTTTTGGCATTTTTTTTTTTATAAGAAAACTTTATAGCACAATTTGATAATTTTTAAAGTACCTGCGAAGGGAAAATTAGTAAAAAAATTCTAAACTAGATTTTTTTTAAAGAAATAATTAGCTAAAATAATTGGCCAATTATAGTATAGAAGTGAAGGTGTGAAATGTGGGTTATGTTAGGCCAATCAGAATTTAGAATTATCATGTGGACCATGCCCACATTTGACACCTTCACTTCTACACTGTATTGGCTAATTATTTCAATGAACAAAAATGTAAGATCCGGAACAAGATAAATTTGATGTTAAATATCCAGAAAATTTTCTCCAAGGAATTCATAATATGTAGTTAAAAAACTTGTCTAAGACCTGGAGTTTTTAGCTATCTATATAATATTAATTTTATGTGGGTGGCAGTTTCGACAATTTGACACGATCGCAATATATTCCCCTTTACAAGAGTAATGAGAAAATAAAAACATGGTTGTTGTGGTTGGTTCCGCACAGCGGGAAAGCATCAGAAATATTTTCCGTGATAGCCTGCTTCTTTTTGTGGGTAAAACATATTAATAAGACAACTACTGAAAGGTTCATAGGTCATAGCACTTTATTTTTCATTGATTAATTTGAACATCTCAAAAACTATTTGAGAATCATAATTTGTAATTTTGCCATTTTTACGTTGTACATCTTTCTTGTGACGAAGAATGCAGTACTGTACGCTTTCCGAAGTTGAGTGCAGACTGCTGATCTTTACCTTGAATGTTGCTCTGGTGTGAAATATTCTTACGACTTTCATAGAGACTACGAGGCCATTTAAATATTAGTATTGACTTCAAATTTGGAATGTTTACTAAATTTTCAACATGCTAGCTAAACTAAAAGTGATACTTGAGGAAAGTGTGACTTTTCAGCTCCCTCACAACGCTCCTATATCTACTTATTCAGAGTAATGTTTCAAACAAAAATGATAGGTCGCTATATGTGCAGTTAGTACACCAAATTCAAAGCGGTCGATTCTTTGTAGAGAAAATCACAGAAAACTGACAAAACATTTCAATAAAGTCATACTTCCGGTGTGCCGAATTTCTTCAAACCAGGGATTTTGACAATAAATTAAATTCTCATTAATATTATATAGATGATAGGATTTAGATAACATATGTGGATTAGATTGACCCTGGGGGAGGGGGGACTTCAACCCAGACACCGCAGCCAACTTATTGAGGCTTATTTTGCCAACCCCCTTATGACGTGTAGAGGAAACCTCCCCTCTTCATGAGGTGAAGGGCCTTCCCCACTAGTGCTTCTTGCAGTACGATCTTCTCCAGTCTCAACGTGCCAAAGATCTCGTACGCAATCTGCCGATTGCAACGCAGTCAAACAGCAGGTGAGAGGCCCGTCTCCTCCTCATCCTGACATAATCTGCACAAAGGCTCCGAGTTATTAACCCCAACTTGTGCAGATGTTTTTTGAACCTACCATGCCCTGTATACAGGCCCGCTATCCGACAAATCTGATACCTGCTTAGACCTGGGTTTCTCTGGTTCTTCTATTGCATCACCACCTTGCTAAGTTTTGCCTCCAGTAACTTCTGTGTTCTCTCTGAGTCCATTCCCTCAGAGAGAGCCCTCGATATCTTTTTGGCTATCCCCAGGACAGGTCCCGGCCCCCAGAATGGAGTGAGTGTTCGTTCCTCATTACTCTATCCTCTTGTGTCCAGGCAATGATACCAACCGCACTTTATTGTGCCGGAAAGCAATACTAGGAAGTCCCTGCACTCTGTGACTAGGGAAGAAGTGCTTCTGAAGGCCCCAATAGCCTTCAGAGCCGCCTCGCTGTCCGAGAAGATGTATATCTTCTTATTCATAAGGTCCAGACGCAGATTCTCCTCAGCACAGACTTTTATAGCATAAATTTCAGCCTGGAATACCATGCAGTACCTACCAAGAGATCTCTCAATGTACACATCCCGGTTTGATCCCATATAGTCCGGCTCCTAAGATATCCAGAAATAGCACTTTAGAGAAAAGGCCCAATGTCACCATCTCCCAAAATCCCCCCAGAATAAATTTTCTCGCAAAAATGTTGCATATAAATGATATAGAATTATATATCGATATAGTATTATCGAAGTATAAAGAAAAGTCATTAGAGCTGATTTTGGGAAAAACGCAGAAAAAGTAAAAAATCCAGTTAGTAATATGGCCAACTTTGAAGTTGTTGTATGCCAGCTTTGAAGAAAACCTTATTGTCAGTTTCCCTATTAGAGCAGAAACGAAATATCAAGTTTGAACTTTCTAAGATCTCCCGTTTTTGAGTTATGCTGACTGACATACATACACACAGACACACACACACACAACATGTATGTCATATATATCTATATGACTCAAAAATTAAAAAAAAAAAATTCACTTGGGGAAGCGGTTAATAAAGGCTCTACTGTATTACATTTCCCCAGCTGTGTAAAGCATAGGCTCGTTTTCACACTATACGGTTTTCACCGTATGGCAAAGAGCCTACGGCCGGATTTTTTTAATGGAGTGAAGAAAAGCATGGAACCTTTCACATTATATGGTGACGGCAAAACGCCGTTGCCGTGCCGCATAGCAGCCGTTCGGTGCCACTGAAATAGACGGCGCCGTTGACTCACTGGCCTACATGATTAAATGTATGCTTTCATATTGCGGTTTTGTGAGTACGGCAGCTACATTCTTTCCGGCGCCCTTTGAAATAACCTTTTCTACTGTTCACCAAAATCTAATATACGCGGTTGAAACAGCATACCTTCCCTATATAGTATTAGACATATATCAGTATTATTAAAATGGATGAAATTGATGCTGAAGTTTTGATAACCTGTGTGTAAAGTAGACCTGTGCTATGAGACAAAACTCTTTATGTTTCGTCAAAGGATGTAATTGACATCCGGAAATAGTTGAAAAATTTATTTTCGTCATTCGTCAGGTCTTTAAATAGTGAAGTTGTCTATAATCCAACTTCCTCTCTCCGCAGATTGATGGGATGCACCCAAAAAAGACGATTTCGTTTTACTCTCCTTCAGCGACGATGTAATAACCACAAAGCAATAATTTGTTCACGATTCATTGAAACACTTGTTAACTCATTGACAAACGAAATGAAAATGTTTAGTTTACAACGGGAAAAAACACCGTGCAATGTGAAAACAATATTGTCACGGCAAACAGCCGTACGGTGAAAACCGTGTAGTGTGAAACGTTGCCTTATGGCAACTAAACATTTAGTCCATGTCATTAATTCCTTGTCATTAATATTGTGAGAAAAACTTAATTGAGTTAATAATTTCTGGAAAAGGCCTGGAGAGAATGTTTCTCACTCTCACACACACATACCCACAGATTCAGTTTCGTAACAACAAACATACAGCAGATTTTTTTTGTTTGTTTCTTGTTCTATCTTATTTTCTAATTTTCAATTTCTCCTCAAAAAGCAAATATTGATCAACACTAAAGCTGGGCTATCATCAGTTACAATGTGTTTGTACTCAGAAAATTTATGATAGAGTACAGAGAGGCCGATTTGCTCACAGTGTATTGATCATCGCCAGCTCACTCTACCTTCGTCTCATGCAACCAACCTTGCTCACCCTCTCTTATTTTGACATTAAACCCCAAGAAGCTCCTATATTCCATCACATTCAAATGTTAATATTAGTTTAATTTATGTATTTAATTGTTTTTTTTTTATTATTACTTATTTTTATTTATTTATTAAGAAATTGAATAAAATTTTTTACATTAACTTTTAATTTAACTCAAATTAAATAACTGCCGTTTAAAAACTTGCACACATGATTGTTTTTCAGTCTCAGCTGAAACCATGAATTCCTACTAGTCAGGATTTTTAATCGAATTTTGAGAATTTAAACTTTTTTTTACTTTCTCTTATTCGTATAACGACGGAGTCAAATTTTCAAAATTGAGTTTTAACCGGAAGTACATGTTTTGAGGCGCCCAAATTACGAAAAAAGAGTTTTTAGAGAGTGGTTAGTGTGTGTTAGTTTTTGTAACAAAATATCTCAAAAACTAAAAATCGCAGGAAGCTCAAACTTGGTATACCCTGTAGGTACTACCAGCACCCGTAGGGTTCGAGCAAAATCCATTAACCGGAAGTGAAATATTACTGATTTTTTACTTTCTCTTACTCCTAGTAAGAGGAAGTATTGTAATCGTGTCAAATTTTCGATATTGAGTTTTCACCGGAAATATCGTTTTTGAGGTCCCCTAAGTCCAAAAAAGTGGTTTAGGAAATGGTCTGTGTGTGTGTGTTGTGTGTGTGTATGTGTCTGTGTGTATGTATGTGAACAACATAGCTCAAAAACGAAAAATTGTAGAAAGTTCAAACTTGATATTACGTTTAGGTATCACCATGGGATCTGACGGTGCGTTATCTGTCAATATTCCTCAACCGGAAGTACCACTTTACGAGTTTTTTTTACGTTTTTGCGATTTTCTCAAAAATGGCTCCGACGATTTTCTTTAAACTTGAATATCAACTACACATACAAAGAGCTACAACTTTATTTGAAACATTTCTCCAGGAAAATTCATTTAAGGGCACTTCTGGGGGAGGGGTGGGGTTAGGTTTTCATCTTAACTGCTATTTCAGTTTATTAGACAATCTGTCATCTAAATAATGTTAATTGGAATTAAATATGTGTTGAAATTCCGAGTTTGAAAAAAATCGGATAACCGGAAGTGCGTTTGTTTTTACACTTTACTAAATGATTTTTTCATTTTTTCGCGATTTTCTCAAAAATGGCTCCGACGATTTTATACTTTGTATACAAAATAAAAATGCAAAGATCTACATCTTTTATTTAAGACATTTCTCTGGAAAAATTTAATTTAAGTGCACTTTTAGGGGAGGGATGAGGTTACAGCTTCCCCTAAAGTGGTATCATAGTTGATTATATAATTCTATCATCCAAACAAAATTAATTAGAAATAAATAGATGGCCAAAATTCCAAGTTTTAAGAAAATTCGTAAGCCGGAAGTGCGATTTTACTGAACAGCTTTTTCAGTTTTCGAAGAATTTCGTTATGTTTGGTACACAAACTATAACATTTGTCAATTATAATTTTGAGAACATGAGTAAGAGAAAGTTGTGTGAGTGTTTCACACCAGATTTTTTACTTTCTCTTACTCCTAGTAAGAGAAAGTATTGTAATTTTTTTTTAAAAGCATTTCACGATTTCCTCAAAAACAACTAAGATTTCGTTTAAACATTGTATACCTTTTACACACACATATATACCAACCTACCGTAGTCGATGCGCTATTAAAAAAATACTTACCATTTTTTTTTAAACATTTTGTTGGGAAAATTGAATTTTTGGTGGATTTCTGGGGGAACAGTTGCGTTTTGTTTGCCTCTGGATTTAATTTTGAAGAAAACCTAGTAACCAGAAGTGCCCGGATTTTACAGAATAAATTTTTTTCCAATGTTTTCGAATTTTCTTGAAAACAGTTACAAAGGTTTTTCTTTAAACTTGGAATGCTCACTTGTTTTGACAGAGGCGTAGCTAAACAATGTGAAAGTTGTATAGAAAATTTGTTAATGAATGTGTATTAATTGAAACCAGAGAATGTGTTGTGAGTGTTTCACACCACCCTATTTTTACTTTCTCTTATTGTTTTAAATAATAATAATAATAATAATAGCAAATGATTCAGTTGAATAGTTCAAAGACAATGACCTCCAACATTCTGGCATCGCTGCATCCAATCCTATTCCCGTTATCTTTAGCCCACATTTTCATTAATGTTATTCGTCCTTTAGGATAAGAATCAGGATTAAATTTGCTTGAAATTTAAGTTTAAATACAGTTTAAATATCAATCCGAAGGTTAAAATTTATTATTGGATTAAAGAAAAAAACAAAAAAATCTGGTGTGAAACACTCACACAACTTTCTCCTAATGCAGTTTACGAAATTGTAACTGAAAAAAATTGTATAGTTAGTATATCAAATTTAATGAAATCCATCAGTGTTTTTATGGACAAAATCGCAAAAACAAAAAAAAACTGTTTAGTAAAACCGCACTTCCGATTTACTAATTTTCTTGAAACTCAGAATTTTCGCGAACCATTTCTAATTAATTTTGTTAAGAGGTAGAATTGTATAATATCAACTATGATAGCACTTTAGAGAAATGATATGTAGAGCATAACCCCAGCCCTCCCCCAAAAGTCCCCTTAAAGAACTTTAACAGCAGAAATGTTTCAAATAAAAGTTGTAGCTCTTTATATATGTAGTTGATATAATACTAGGTTCAAAGAAAATCGTAGTAGCCGTTTTAGAGAAAATAACATAAACTGAAGAAATACTCAGTAAAGTGGTACTTCCGGTTGAGGAATTTTGTTGCACCTTTCTCTTGTAAAAGTGAAAGTATTGCAATCTTGTCAACATTTTTGATTATGACTTGTCACTGGAAAGATACATTTTGAGGTATTCTGATTCATAAAAAATGTTTTTTTATTTATTTTTGGACGATGGTCTGTGTCCGTTTTGTTTGTCTATGTATATATGTATTTTATGTTTGTATGTGAACAGTATAGCTCAAAAATGAAACAACGCAGACAGTTCAAAGATGACATTCCGGTTGGGTATCACCATGGAACTCTCCAACCGGAAGTACCACTTTACTGAATGTTTCTTCAGTTTTCTCAAAAATGCCTCCCACGTTTTCTGAAACATTTATATCATCTACAAAGTGCTACAACTTTTATTCGAAACATTTTAAATATTTACTTTTCGGGGAGGGGTAGGGTTATATTTTTTACTAAAGTATTATTTTAATCGATTATACAATTATTATCTAATTTAATTCTACTTGTACTTAGAATTAAATATGTGGCCAAAATTCCGAGTTTGGGTCTTCGTTTGTAAAACCGGAAGTGCATATTTACAGTGTTTTCAGTTTTCTACAGTTTTCTCCATAAAACACTTTTGGTTTTCTCCAATGAAATGGATTACATAAAATTTGTTATAGAGATTTTATTGAGTTTAGATTCTCCAATTGATATAACATTGAAGACAGCTAAATATTTGGTAAAAATTATAAGTTTGAAGAAAATTTATCAATTACAACTGAGAGGGAAGGGAATAGCTAAGTGGTTAGGTACTGGACTCCCACGCGGAGGATACGGGTTCGAGTCCAGCTGTGCTACCCTTAAATTTTTTCTTTCTAGGAGCCTCGGTGATGGACAGTGTTGTCTGTAACGAGAAAACACTGTCGGGAGGCCGGCAGTGAACTGAGAAGGCTCCGGGCGCCAATGATCATAGATGTTGACGTGATCACTTATAATTAAAAAAAAAAAAATACAACTCAGTAAACGTAGTAAGCAGTAAACTCAACTCTATGTAAATAGAAAGTCATATGGGTATTTCACAACAAATCTTTTTTATAATATGAATTTTTACTGATCTCTGGTCCTTTCATTTCTAACAGGTGGCGCAAGCATGTATTCTATTGAAGTGCAGTTATAAAGGAAACCCTACAGCAAGATCAATCTTGAAAGATTAAAACTTAAAGGGTTAGACTCAGGACCATCTTTTTCAATAAGGCCTAGGGGCCCACGAAAAATTTTGGAAAATGCAAAAAATTTATAATTCACTTATATATCTATTCATACAAAAAAATAAAAGAAACTATTAAATTTTTTGCGGCTTTTAGCCGGGAAAATTCATAATTTAATTCATTAAAGGCAATATTTTCACTTAATTTATATTCAGCGGATAGTAATGCTACACAGCTGATAGTCGATCTTCATTAGAAATTGATTGGAGCCAATTTTTCAATAACTTCAATTTTAACTTTAATCACTAGCCTTCAGGTGGGCAGGTATTGGTGTAGTGGTTATGAAAATGGACTTGTAACTGCGAGATCCCCAGTTCGAGTCCTGCATATAACTGCTAAATTTTATATTCGTTTAGAAAAATATTAATAGTAATACATGTGTTTCCGCTCCCGTTCTCGACACCTAATTTGGTAGTTGGACGTTAAGCCCGCCTGTATATAATATAGACATTACTTTACTAAGAAGATCAGAGAAGGTTTCGATGAAAATCCTTCAACTTGTAAGGATGCACGGTTACTGTATTTACACGCAGTTTCAGTGATTTTTCTGGAAAATGTACCAACAGTTCCCATCTTAAACATGATATACTTCAATTTTGACTTTAATCAATAGCCTTCAGGTGGGCAGGTATTAGTGTAATGGTTATGAACATGCTTGTAACTGCGAGGTCCCCAGTTCGAGTCCTGTGTACGTAGGGTTTTCTACCTTCAATATATTATGGTAATATTGAATATAATATAAAATGAATTATAAAATTTCAAATGAGAAGAAAATTTTTCACTTCACTGAGTTGATAAAAAAATAACAAAGAAAATCTTTAGAGTGTTATATATATTCGATTTCCTTTAAAGATTAATTACAGTTATAATTTCTTTGAATCGAATAAAAATGTCAACATATCATTCAGTTCGTGAAAATAATTTCAGCAGTTTTTTTTTTTCATGGAGAAAACCTATAAAATAACGCCGAGATGAACAGTTTTCTTAAAGTTTGTATATTCTATAATGCTAAAAAAACATTGTAAAGGTTATTTTATTATTGTGAAATATCTCCGCTTTCAATTGACTTCATAGGAATCCCAAAAATACGCTACAGTACTAATAAAATGGAACCGCCCTGGGGCAGTACAAGTGCAATCGTGGTACTTTCTCTGATTGGACTGTTTCTTGCAGACAAAAAAAAGAGAAAGGAAAAAAAAAAGAAAACACAAAGAAAAGAAGAAAAAGAAAATCACTTTTGTGTGAAAATTCTTGTATCAAAAGTTTGATCTAAAAGCCTAAATAGACACAATGTTACGTTAATGTTTGATAATTCAGTTGATATTTCTCTAGTAACTACGTCCACTAGTTTTTTCCGTCTAAATAACTGTTGCTCTTGGAACAACAGGTTCATTATGAGAGATGTATTTTTTATGAGAGATTTCAGTTTTAGCCTTGTGGTCAAGTTAGTCAATTAATTTCTCTGTTTTTGTTTTTTTTTTAATAAATATTCTTAACCAGATTAATTGTTCACTTATTAAGAGTCTGAATTAATGAAGGCAATTAAAAGAAGTTTTCCCTACTTTCTTACGGATTTAAGAGGAATTATTATGAAAAAAGAATTCTGAAAATAAATCTGTTGAAATGCTCGGAATACGAAAACATTTTGACCGATTGGTAGATAGGTGGGTTGACGTAATGCACACAATGTTCTAAAAACATAACAAAAAATCTGATGTGAAACACTCACACGACTTTCTCTTACTGCAGTTTACACAGATTTAATGACAATTTTCTCCAAACATATAATTTTTACTAAATATTTAATTGTCTTCAATTTTATATCAATTTGGTGAAGCAAAACTTAATAAACCCCCCCCCGAGCTTCTTTAAATGAACTTTCTTTCCCAATAAAGGTGATAGGTCTCTATATTCATAGTTAGTGTAACAAATTTAATGAAATCCGTCGATTTTTTTATTATGTTTAAAATTATAGATAATTTTTTTTTTTTTTTTAATTTAAGGGCCTTCAACATCTATGGTCAAAGCGCCCGGAGCCTTCTCAGTGCACTGCCGGCCTCGGACGTGTTCTCTCGCTACAGACAACACTGTCCATCACCGAACAGTGAGCTGTAGAGGCTCCTAGGAAGAAAAAAATCTAAGGATTAGCACTGGATTCGAACCCGGGATCTCCGCGTGGGAGTCCAACAGCTAACCACTTAGCTAATCCCTCCCCTATTATAGATAATTGAAGACAACTTTAATAAAAACACATTTCCGGTCAACCAATTTTCTTCAAACTCAGAATTTTGACAACATATTTAATTCTAATTAATATTATTTAAATAAAACAATTATATTACAAATTGAAATAGCACTTTAGTAAAAATCTAATACGAAAATCCAACTAGACATTCTCTTACTGCAGCATTTTGTTTTTTTAAACTTTACTTTGGACAAATTTACTACAAAGATGGCAACTTTCTACAACACATTTAATTATCTAGATACGTGAAGAAACGTACTTTTTTATTTACTTTCGCTTACTGCTGAGTCTGAAAGAGTGTTTTTTATGAAAATGGCCTCTCCCTCCTCCTTCTGGTGTGTGTGTGTGTGTGTGTGTGTGTGTGTGTGTATGTACGATACAGCTCAAAAACGAAAAAATTGAAAACATTTCAAACTTGACATTCCGTTTGGATATCACCATGGGATTATACAGGAAGTTATCTGTCAAAGTTCCTTAACCGGAATGTACCACTTTACTGAATATATTTTCATTTAAGAGAGCTTTTGGGGTAGTAGTGGGGTTATGTTTCCTGTAAAATGTTATTATAATCGTTAGTAGAGAAATTGGCTAAATTTAGCGTCTCTCTCTCCTAAATAAGTCTCGAGAACTGGATGCATATCAATCTATTACTATTATTCGTATGAGGGAAGAGACGAGCCCTAAGCTACCAAAGCCTTTCTACACCCACATACCTATCACAAAGATAAACAGCAACAAGCCGAGGCTAGTAACAAAAATCCAGTCTCGGACCCAATCCAATTAAGATTCACAGAACTCGAACAAATCAAACAATAATCCTAAGGAGATAAAGGTTAAGCTCTTCCACAGACATACTGTTCCTGTTAAAGGTGCTCCTCAGTCTCGCTTAAGCTCCATTATATACAGGTTTTTACTTAAATCATGATTCCCAATTAGGGATCCAACCAAGTCTTAAGAAAAGTTTGTGAAAAAGACTCCCAAGTTATTAGACTTGTCGGGACTCTTTAAGTCTTGTCAGTCAGCAGTCAATTCCCCTCAACCCACTGATTCATTGCAATAAAGAGCTAACTTATCTCCCTCCTCACTTCATGACATTCCCATAAGAATCTAGTACCCACACTAGAAGAAGATCCTTGAAGGAAGTTAGCTGATAATTCATGCTAGAGGACACCTGTTGAACATTCTAGAACAATGCGGAGGTAATGTACTGCTTTCATCCATAAGCATTAAGTGTACATGCTTAACTTCTAGACATGGCAACTTTCATACTCCTCATCCTTGTAAGATGTGTTTAGTGGTATATAATATAGCAGTCTATATTACTGAATGGGCGGCTACCAATCAGAGCTCCCTGGGAAATGTTGCAGTGCCTTTTAAATACTTTTCTTTAGGCATAGGTTGGATCCCATTCAGGAATCGTAGTTTATGGAGACATAATGCGGCTTATGCTAAATTCCTTTTATGAAATTTGCGAGACTGAGGAGGTAGCACCCTTGTTTATCTTGTAACAGATTGAGTCATGAGGAGAGTAAGTTCAGGATCTTCGGTCGAAAAAGGTTGTCTAAGGGGAAAACCATAGGCTGGTTTCCCTTGAGATTATATCCAGTTTGAGAATCCGATCCGGACTGGGATACTTATTTACAAGAGAGGTCCGGCAAGTTATTTTGTGTATGTGTATGTGTGTGTGTGTGTGTGTGTGTGTGGAGGGAGAGTACCTAATGAGGTTTTGCAGGGCGCTAAATATGAAAATGTAGACGAATGAAGACGTTCAGTAAATTTACCTACTTGAAGAAAATTTTCAGTTAGCTTTATGAGAACTGGGTGTCAATTTGAATGTTTCCAAATATTAAGACGAATATCAAAGGATTTTCTTATAAACTTCACCACTATTTAGCTAGCAACGTAAATTTCTATTACAGTAATGGCATGACAATTACATAGAATACTGATTTTTTTGTTCTGTTTATTATTGATCAAATGTAATCCACAAAGGGGGCGGCCTTTGACCCGTTGCCGTCCCCATTTGCCGCCTACATGCCGCCTTCAAAAGTTCAAAGGTAGTTTCTATCGCTAAATTTACTAGATATTTCATTAGCAACATGAAGATTTGACTAATGCAAAAAATATCTGAAATGAAACGCCCACATTCTCCTATACAAATTTTAATAACTTAACAATTTCTCTTCAAATTTTGCAAATTTTAAAATAAATTTAATTACCAATAATGTTTTCAAGATAATGGGGACAGATTGTTCACTGAATTGACATTGAGAGGGGAACCTTAAACACACAATTTCTGTAGGACTTCCTCGTTACAAATTTGCATGGAAAAGAGCAAAAAACAATTCTGTAGTGAACACTATATAACAGAATATAACTATATATAAAATGACAGCTTTTCTTTAAACATGAAAATCTGGTGTGAAACACTCACACAACTTTCTCTTACTCTAGTTTTCAAAATTTTAATTAAAAAATTTTATAGTTAGTGTACCAAATTTAATGAAATTCGACGAAAACTGAAAAAAACTCTCCAGTAAAAGCGCACTTCCGGTTTACTAATTTTCTTGAAACTCGTAATTTTGGCAATCTATTTATTTCTATTTAATTTTGTTTGGATGTAGAATTGTATAATCAACTATGATAGCACTTTAGAGTAAAACATAACCCCACCCCTCACCCAAAAGTGCCCTTAAATGAATTTTCCCAGAGAAATATTTCAAAGAAAAATTGTAGATCTTTGTATGTTAGATAATGTAAATAGTTTAAAGAAAATCTTTAGAGCCATTTCGAGAAAATTGCAAAAAATGACAACAAATTATTAAGTAAAGTGGCACTTTCGGTAGAAGTATTTTGACAGATAACTTACTGTCGGATCCCATGGTGATACATAAACAAAATATCAAGTTTGAAGTTTCTGCGATTTTTTGTTTTTGAGCTTTGCTGTTCTAATACACACATACATAGACTCAGCGCCTACCCTTGCGGAAAACTTTTAGAGAGATTACTGATAGATCGCATTATTCATTACTTACATAAGAACAGTTTACTTAGACACCGGCAGTATGGGTTAAACCGCAAATTAGCACAATTGATGCTCTGCTGGTTGCCAAAGATTTTGTAGATGCAAATCTAGATAACAAAATGAGTGTCCTTTCATCTCATTAGATGTAGAAGGCGATTTTGACCCTGCATGGTGGCCTGCCATATTTACCAACTTCAAGAATTCAAATGTCCTCACAACTTGTATAAGTTATTTTTCATCAACAATGGCTATACTAAAAACCGAGACTTGTCAAATAAAGAGAGAAGTATAAAAAGGTTTCCCTCAGGGTTCTAGCTTAGGGCTTGGATTCTGGAGTATACAGTTTGATTCTCTTTTAAAATCAAAATATCCACCCAATACTTCCGCAATAGCTTTCGCTGACGATTACCTCCTAATGGTAGCTGCAAGAAGTATACCAGAATTAGAAGTTATTTCAAACGATATCCTTAAGAAAATGTCTTATTGGTCATTTATTAACAAAATAGACAAATCAAGTGCCAAGTCAAGTCAAGTGTTTTTCATATATCAAAAAGGCAAACAATCACTAATCTCAGCCTTAAAATTAAACAACTTCCAGCTAAAAGAAGTGAGTGAGCTGAAATATTTGGGAGTTATATTTAATTCCACATGGAAATGGAACGACGTTATTAACAACGTAACCAATAAATGCATGTGTTTTTGTTAATGTTCTCTCTAGGTCTGCAATATTCCTCTGGGGTCTCGGCCAAGATGCACAGCACATTATATACAAAGGAGCATCCATACCTATGCTACTATTGGAATTCCAATTTGGATAGAGGGCTAAAACAATCTTCAAATAAGAAAAAATTGAACAGAGTTCAAAGAGCTATTAGAATGATACGTGGATATAGGACCATCTCACATGACGCTGCTTGTGTGGTGGCAGGTATCTAGCCTATTTGTATTAAGGCAAAGTATATGGCTATTCAGGGGCTTGCTGTTCGAGATAGATCTGTGGAGGATTTAAGATATATAACCTTGATCTTCCAGTTACGTTTAAATGTTGGCTATCCGGCAACAAACAGTATTATGAAAATTATTAAACAAGAAGTTTGGAATTCTGACGATCCTCCAGATTATCAGATCTTCACTGATGGCAGCCGATCTGAAGAAGGAAAAAGCATGTGCTTTTGTAGTATATTGTAGAAGAGAAATTATGAAAGAGGCTGAATTTAGATTAAACGTCAGGTGCTCACTCAATCAGGCTGAGCTGCTTGCTATCCAGGAGGCACTTCTTAAATTTGGACTTATCAGGAGCCATTAAGCGTGACTTCTTAAAATTAAACAAAAAGATAGATTGTGGCGGGTACACATGTTAACTGATAGCTAATCGCTCTGGCACACGCACTTAATATTAGAAAACAGACATCTCTGCCATTTAATATTTGTGAGATACTAGGATTATTAAAAAATACAGTTTTAGTTCAGTTCAATTACTAAGTTTGAGTTTACTGCTTATTTTTCGTTTTTAAGTTATTTTATTACACGCACATACACACACAGTGTGTGATAGACGGAGTCCATTCGCTAAAACCATTTATTTTCGCACCAGTAACATTCCGTAAAGTCATTCATCCGGTAGATAGATTTTGACCAAAAGACCGACGTGGCAGATGAGATACCTGAATGGAGTATCAAGTTTGAAGATCTTGCGATTGTTTTTTACATTTCATAAAAAAATGTTATTCAATTGCGTTGCAAACCGGAGTTGAGATCCGAGGAGATTGTGGCGCAAGAAGAAATAATTTGGATAGCTCTCGACCTTATGAACAAGGGAGGTTTCCTATACTAAGATCATTAGAGGGAGTTGGTACAATAAGCTTAATAATAAGCCTAGCTGCGGTGCCAGGTTAAAGTCCCCACCACCCCTTTATACTATTTTCATCTATGAGTGTAGATTGTTTGTGCTTCCTGCGGATTTTTCGTTTTTGAGGAAATGTATTCACTCCCTCCCCCACATACACCATTCGCTAAAAATAATTTTCCATAAGCAATTGGCCTCAAAACATGTATTTCCGGTG
Source organism: Triatoma infestans (assembly GCA_011037195.1). NCBI lineage: Eukaryota > Metazoa > Arthropoda > Insecta > Hemiptera > Reduviidae > Triatoma > Triatoma infestans. The sequence continues at coordinate 20,448 of JAAEAF010002162.1, read as the reverse complement.
AAAACCCAATTTCGAAAATTTACATGAGTAAGAAGCGGTACCTAAGAAAAAATCTCTTGGCTTCAATCCCTATTTCAGGATTTAGAAAAAGTATTATTTCAACTGTTTTAGAGAAAATTTGGAACTGTTCTGTAAGTCGGCTTCCGGTTAACTGATTCAGTTCAAATTTAGAATTCTAGCAATTTAATGTAAAATCCCTTAAATCTGAAATGAAATTTCACACATCTCTCTTGTTGCATTACAATTCGAATTGACGCATCTTCATACGAGAAATTTGTATTAAAAGGTTTAATTGATCGCTAATACAGTATTATAGATAGATAAGAGGCGTGGGAATGTAATGGGTTCAGAAGAAGAGAAGTTGGGTTAGATAGATAAATAAACTAGAAGTAAAGCTGAAGAAAAGTATATATAAAAGTAATAATAGAAAAGTATATAATAAAAGTAATAATAGAAAAGTAACACAAACTGCCTGGACTTTACACTAAAATATAAAAAATAGAAGTGAGAGGTAAAGAAAAAGGCTGATGACGCGTTGTGACTGCTGTATGAACTCTGCTGCAAGACTGTCGGTAGACTCTCCCCTATGGCTGACAAAGCTGTATTTAAACAGTTTCTCCCACTCTAGTCTGGCCTAATCTAGTGAATGAGACTCACTCTCTCTCTCTCTCTCTCTCTCTGCTTTGGATACCTCTCTTCGGAACCTATTATACGTTAATAGTTGCCGTTTCTTAGGATGCAATAGCTCTCTGCATATTGGACAACCTTGTAGCCCTTCATCAACTCCAACGGAATTAGAAATGCAGTATAGAGTTAATAAATAGATGCATTAAGCCTAATATCGCAGATCCTCTTAATCTTCCAAACTCCATATTTCAGAGAAAATGTTTCAAATAAGTATTTATTGAATGATTTGAATGATAAGTATTTATTGTAATTAGATAGTGTATGAAGTTTAAGGAAAATCACGAAAAACTAGAAAAAAAAAACCCTCAGTAAAGTGGCACTTCCGGTGGATGGGTTTTTTAATCGAATCCTTCTTGTCAGACGCGGTGGTAATACCTAAATCGAATACCATGTTTGAGCTTATTGCGATTTTTCCTTTTTGAAGAAATTTATTCATATATACACACACACGTACAGACCATTCGTTAAAAACATTTTTTCCGTACTCAGGGGACCTCAAATCATTTATATCCTGTGAAAACTCGCTGCTGAAAATTTGAGTCGATCAGAATATTTCCTCCTTTTACTAGGAATAAGTGAAAGTAACAAGTCAGGTTATCTTTAATTTTTGAAGAACTTCTCTGATAGAATTCCTGTTTCCAGTAATATATATGAGTGATGTTGAAAATGGAATGGAAAGTAAAAGAAAAACTCAGATAAATATTTAAGTTTCACATTGTTTTACAAGGGAATAGTTAGAGCCGTCCGTCAATTAGTAGAATTGACAAACTTGAGTTTGTACAGATTGTGAAGATATATTTAATGAAATATTCAGTGTTAGAGTGATGGGGTCCGCGTAGGGTGGGGCGGAGAGAGAGGTGTATATTGTGACCCCGGCGGCCGAAGATATATATGCGTGATGGAGGCCGCAACTAGGTCACGAGGCCCCATATTATCTGAGCCTCGGCCATGGCCATTCTCCTCCTCTAGAGATTTCCACTAGTATTTTTAATAAACTGTATATAATATTTGTTATAATAATCAAAATGTAAACAGTCATAATGAACATATAATTGGAATTTTTGGAAACGTTCAACAATGTTTTACATCTTTAGAACGTCATTGATTGAGGTTATCTGCAAACATACACTTCTTTTTAGTTTCTCTTACACTGTAAGCGACATATTCAAAGCACACATATTCAAAAACAAAACTTTTTCAGACTTTGAAGGCCTCACTCAAACGTGTATTTCCGGAGAACACTGGATATCGAAAATTTGAGGTGAAACACTCACACGACTGACTTTATCTTACAATTATTAGGTAGTATAATTGACAAGCATTTTTACTTTCTCCTACTCCTAAGGGGAAGTATTGTACCCGTGTCAAATTATTTATATCAAGTTTCCACCGGAAATACACGTTTTGTGGACCCCTGAGTCCGAAAAAATAGTTTTTAGAAAATGGTGTGTGTGTGTGTGTGTGTGTATGTATGTAAACAGCATAGCTCAAAAACGAAAAATCGCAAGATAGTTCATACTTGATATTTCGGTTGGGTATCAACATGGCATAGGACAAAAACTTTCCTGTCAAAATGCCTTAACCGAAAGTACCGAATACTGAAGAGCTTTTCAGTTTTTGTGATTTTTTTCGAAACGACTCCAACGATTTTCTTTAAACTTGGTATATCAACTACACATACAAAATGCTACAGCTTTTATTTGAAACATTTCTCCCGGGAAAATTAATTTAATGGCAGTTTTGTGGGATAGATAGAGCTAAAGTGCTATTTCAGTTTATTACACAAATCTATCATCTAAATAATATAATTAGAAATAAATAGATTGCCGGAATTCCGAGTTTTAAGAAAATTACTACACCGGAAATGCTTTTTTACTGAACAGTCTTACGCTATTTTCGACATAAAAACACAGACGAATTTCATTAAATTTGGTATACTAACTATACGATTTATCATCTGGGATTTTATCCGTCGTAATATGCATATTATTGTTGTTCCTAACAGTTTTCGGATTTTCATCCATCGTTAAGAGTAAAGCTATCAAATTCATGTAAAGAGCTGACTTACACTTAATGTTTTCATTGCCACTACACTTGTTGATATGCCGGGGAGGTCATAACGTCTCTATACGAATTTGATAGCTTTGCTCTGACGATGGATGAAAATCCGAAACCGGTCAGGAACAACATAAAAACATGCGTGCTATGACGGATAAAATCCCAGATATTATCCAGCATTGCAGACCCTTATATTCAATAAAATTTTTCAATTACAATGTTGTAAACTACAGTAAGAGAAAGTTGTGTGAGTGCTTCACACCAGATTTCTTTTTTTTTACTTTCTCTTACTGCTGAATGTGTTCATCGAAATTGAGTTTTCACCGGAAATACACGTTCCCCTGATCCAAAAAAGTGGTTTTTAGAAAATGGTTTCTGTATGCGTGTGTATATATGTATGTCAACAGCACAACTCAAAAACGAAAAGTCGCATAAAGTTCTTACTTGATATTCCGTTTAGGTATCACCATGGGATCCGACAGTACGTTATCTGTCAAAAATCCTCAACCGGAAGTACCACTTTGCTGAATGGTTTTTCACTTTTTTGCAGTTTTCTCGAAAATGGCGCCAACGATTTTCTTTAAACTTGGAATATCAACTACACACACAAGATCTACAATTTTCATTTTTAACATTTCTTCGGGAAAATGCATTTAATGGCACTTTTGGGGGAGGGGTGGGGTTAGGTAGTCCTCTAAAGTGCTATTTCAGTTAATTACACAATTCTATCATCGAAATAATTTTATCTACTTACTAGTTGGCCTACTTACATATTATTCTTTCTTACAATAATGCAACTGATATATCATACTTCAAACTGAAATAAATGTAAATTCTTGTAATTAAACAACTTACCTTTTTACTTACTCTTACTCCTAGTAAGAGTGGTTTTTAGCAAATGGTCTGGTGTATGTGTGTATGTGTGTGTGTGTGTGTGTGTGTGTGTGTGTGTGTGTATGTGAACAACATAGCTCAAAAACGTAAAACCGTAGAAAGTTGAAACTTGATATTCCGTTTAGGTATCACCATGGCATCTGACAGTGAGTCATCTGTCAAAATTCCTCAACCGGAAGTACCACTTGACTTGTTTTTTTTTTACTTTTTCGCAATTTTCTCAAAAATGGCTCCGACGATTTTCTTTAAACTTGGTATATCATTCACATAACAAGGACTACAACTTTTATTTAAAACATTTCTCTGGGAAAATTCATTTAAGGGCACTTTTAGGGGAGGGTTGGGGTTATATTTTCTAAAGTGCTATCATAGTTGATTATACAATTCTATCATCCAAACAAATTTAATTAGAAATAAATAGATGGCTCCAAAATTCCGAGTTTCAAGAAAATTAGTACACCGGAAGTGCGCTTTTACTGAACAGTTTTTTTCAGTTTTCGATGAATTTCATTAGATTTGGTACACAAACTATAAAATTTGTCAATTATAATTTTGAGAACTAAAGTAAGAGAAAGTTGTGTGAGTATTTCACACCAGATTTTTTTTTTGGAACTAATACTATTTTAAAAATCATGTATTTCCGGCAAAAACTTAGTTTTCAAAATTTGATACGATCACATTATTCCGTTATGATGTGGAAGAGAGAAAAAGATTCAAAATAAAGCGCTGGAAAATCAAATATCAGTTAAATGGAAAACTGTTCATTCAAATAATGAACACATTTTTCTATCAGATTCCAGTGTAGCACTCTATGTTCACTTGTATAAATATTTTTATTATTTGTATGTTGACTTTAAATTTTTTTTTTATGGAAGGTTAAATAAGTAAATAATTGGCATTTTTATGACCTCTATGAGCTTCGATGACAAAGAGGGTGGGCATAGTTTCGGAATTATATATATGATTTAAGGGGCCCTTAGTGAGTAGGGTTACGACAAAAAACTGTTTTTGAAGAATGGTCTCTCTCTTTCACCTATCTAATGTTTCCTTGTGTGTGTGTGGTGTGTGTGTGTGTGCGCGTGTGTGTGTGTCACATGAAGGTCAACCAAAATGTGTTAACCGGAAATGTGGTTTTCTATATATACATATATATATATTCAGTTTTTCACGATTTTCTCAAAAACGACTCCAAATATTCTCTTTACAGTTGAATACATGGATGGGTCCGCAATTCTGGATAACATCTGGTATTTTATTCGTCGTAGCATGCACGCGTTTGCTTGCCAACTTTTTTACATATCAATTTACCTACATATTTTCTTGTATTAACCTTGCTTGAATTTCCCATTCATTTATTATTTGTGCAAGCTTTTGACTATCCATAAACCTTGCATTGCCTTTTTTCAAACTTTATCTATTCTTATTAGTATAGTACCGAAATTTCTTATCACCTCCACTAATAAAAATGACTTGATAAAACACTGAACATACTTAACACCACTATTAAAATTTAGTTATAAAGTATCCTTCAAAACATGCTATTTATTATATAGATTCCGAATTTCTAATTATTATTAGATTTCTAGTTTCTAATCATAATTTATAATAATTCCATTTTGTCATTAAATACACACACATAACCTTATAACCTCCTTCACATACATCGAATCAGCAACCAACTAGTGTTGAATGTAACAGAAACATTGAATAAAAGTAAATTTGAAAAATTTACCCTGACGATGGATGAAAATTCCGAAGGTGATCAGGAATAAAAGAAATATGCATGCTAACACGTATAAAATACCAGATTTTCTCTTTACACTTGATACAAAAGTAAAAAAAAAATCGGGTGAGAAACCCTTATACGAATTATGATATTTCAATTAATAAATTTAATCAACAAATTTTCTTTCAAATTCCAACGTTACAATGTTCCAACGTTTACATGTTTAGCTCTGCTTGCAATAAAAATGGTGGTGAGGATTTTACTTGGATACCAGAGCGGCCTTATATGGAGCACTCTATGTATCAAAACCATCAAAGCTTGGAGAAATTTAAATTTAAATTAACTGACAGACCTCCCAGAACCCTTCTAAAAATCAATTTTATTCAGAAAAATATTCAAATAAAAGTCATACGTTTCTAATTGTAATGGATTCAGATGTCTTGGTGAGGGTTATGATGCGATGAATGGTTGGGAGTTAGTTAGAGTATTTTAGAGAGTTGTTACTCGGAATATGAATTACTAATTTACGAAAATAGATATATATGTATATTTTAACAATAATTTAAACGTTTGAAAAGATAAACTACAATTAATTTAAAATGATTTAAATGTTAACTAGAATGCACAACTATAATGATGATAAATAAATATATGTTTAAATACTTAGATAGGGACGCGCTCCGATGTATGAATTCTGTCACTGCTAGAATCTTGATGTTACGCTGATAAAATACTGAAGAATAATCCTCCTCTCTTCCTGTGAGAGAGACGTTATATTGCCATCACTCACACATTGACAAGTGTGTAATTACGGGTAACACTAAAACATCTCTTGCCGTGTGTTGACCCTAGGTCTTGAATAGGTCGGTGAACAGGTGTGGCAACAGGTGATGGCAGTTATCAAAAGACTGTAGCCAGGTGGTTCTTTTGAGTGTTTGTTTATTGGCGGTTATCAAAAGACTGTAGCCAGGTGGCCTTTTGAATGATTTGTTGACTCTTGTATAATGGTCAGGCGGCTTCTGTATACTGACCGTATAATGACCCTTTTGAAAGCAGTGTGTCTTTGGCGGTTCCTGTCCTTGCACTGACCGCGGCTCTTGACCTGAATAATAGCGACTGGCTGGCACCACTAGTTATAATTTTTATAATTAAAAATTATATATTTTTCTTCTTGTTATCACTCCTTCTTGTTATCACATTACATAACCTACGCAGCAAGCATTCCAAGTTTAAAGAAAATCGTTCTAACCATTTTCGAGAAAATTTCCGTCAAACTCAAAACTTATTCTGTGAATTCGCACTACCGGTTAATCGAATTTCTTCAAATTTAAAATTCTATCAATTCTTGTAATGTGTAATTAATATGTTGGGTGGTAAAACCATAATATTACATTTTACCGGGAAAATATTTCAATTAAATGTTCACAGAGATTTATGTGTATAGATAGTATACGAAGTTTAACGAAATTCGTTGGAGCCGTTTTTGAGAAAATTACGAAAAACCTGAAAAAAGAAATCTTCCGGCGGAGCTGCACTTCCGGTTAATGGGTTTTGCCCGAAATCTTCTTGTCTGATGAGGTAGTAATACCTAAACGGAATACCAAGTTTGAGCTTCCTGCGACATTTCATCAAATTTAATTTCTATTTTATAATTTAAACCTACATTTCCACATTCCATTTCTTTTTCTAACCAAATTCAATGAATTTCTACAAACTCCAGGTCAGAAAAAAGTATTTTAACCGAAAATTGTGAATTCCTTTAAGAAACGTTTATTGATGTTTTACATCAATTTTATTTTGTCCTATTAGTATAAAGGACCAAATACAAAATGGCAGACTTACAATGAATCTACATTTCCGCCTAATTTTCTTTTGCCTTCTTTTTCAAGAATGGAATGCAAATTCTGATTTTTTCTTTGTGGCTCACATTAATGATATAAAACAGTAAATTTTATGTTAGAAATAACTTGAGTTTTTGCATTTTTTCTTAAAAAGATTTTGTTGCATATTGATAATTCATAAAATCCCTAAGTAGTGAAAATTAGTAAAATAATTCTAATTTTATAGAAATAACTAGCTGTAAATAATTAACCAATCACAGTGTAGAAGTGAATGTGTCAAATGTGGGGTCTACATGATAATTCTAAGTTTCTGATTGGCCTCACATTTGACACCTTCACTTCTACACTGTGATTGGTTAATTATTTATAGCTAATTATTTCTATGAAAAATCTAGTTTACAATTTTTTTACTAATTTTCCCTTCGTAGGTAAGTTATAAATTATCAAATTGTGCAATAAAATTTTGTTTATAAAAAAAAATCAAAAAATCATTTAATTCTAACGTAATATTTATTGCTTTATATCATTTATGTGGGCTATGAAGAAAAAATTCAGAATTTTCATTTATTATTGAAAAGAAAATTAAGCAGAAATGCAAGATAAGAAGAAGTGTAATTCCGCCTTTTTGTATTTGACTGTTTATACTAATAGAGCAAAATAAAATTGATGTTAAATATCCATAACAATTTCTACAAGGAATTCATAATATTTAGTTATTATGAGTTATTTAGACCTGGAGACCTTAGCTTTCATTATATTAATTTTATGTATGTGGCGCAGTCCACAAAGTATTGAAAGAGTACTTTAAAGATGGATATTTACGCATAGGTAATTCAATCAAAACGAGTTTTAATTATTTATGCATTTGAACTAATTATAAATAGAAGTAATCTAATCTAGAATCCCGGGGCTCCAAGGAGGTTAAGCACTTAGACGACAGCTGGGCCCATTGTGCACCTCGTAAAACACCTCACATCAGCCCTGTACCTTTAAAAAACGCCAGGGCTGAGGCTAATGTAATTTCTGATCCCGCATTCATCTCCAGAATGTGAGCGCCAAATTTCAGGAATCGTCTGCGAGCATAATGCACGCCTCCCAAGTAGGTGAAACGGTATCTCATCTTTTGGCCACATTTCCTTCAGAGTGGGTCCGCAGAGAGACCCATGTTATACAGATGCTTCCTCAAAAGGCAATGCCCTAGCGCAGTAATTCTCCTTAGTTTCACTTTTGTTCTGCCGAGGATCTTTTTTATCTATTGTGCGAGTCTTTGGGGGAGTCCTCCAAGAAAATCCTAGAATCCCTCAGTCCCGCAATATTTTTCCAATATAATGTATGTTTCCTTGTTAACCATTTTTATTAGCCCCCACAAGCAGTTGCCACAGAAAGGCTTCAGACCAGTGGGAGTTCGGAGCCCTTGCCAGCCTGTCGGCCTCTTCGTTACCTGGAGTGCCTTTGTGCCCTAGCAACCAGCCTAGCTGAAGTCTGTTGTGGTTTGCCTGAGATTCTAACTGTTCACGTCATCTTTGACAATCCTCGACTGATGCAGTTCGCCTCTAATGCCTTTAGTGCGGCCTGGATATTAAAGAAGGTCGCAATTCTTCTGCTCGTTACGCTCTTATCCGTAACATATTGGGCACAACTTAAAATGGCGACGATTTCAGCCATTGAGACCGTTGGGGGGCTACCAAGAGTTATGTCGTTGCCGACATCGATGCGTCTAATATGCAGCCAGCCCCGACACTGGCACAGGTTCTGGAGCCAACTGTGTATGCTTCGATTTCGTTTTTACTCATGTTTCGGTCAGTGTGTAGTAAACGTCCACATGAGAGATTGTCACCCTGAAATTTGATTCAAACAGATTCGTCGGGTTTGCTAGATCTGCTCCCAGACATCACTGTGGGATTTTCACTAATTCTCCGAATATTTTTTCATGCCCCTCGGATTTATGTCTGAGTCGCAGTTTGTGAATGCTGATCAGCCTATAGGCCGTCCTTAGGGCCTGTGCCCCCGCAATCATTTACAGCGACGGAAGTCCCAGAAGAAGTTGATAAGAATAAATTATAATAAGCAGAAGCATTATATATTGATTTGAAAAACTATAGACTATGTAACTATGAAAATTTGAAGAGAAGAGAAAGTCTTGTGAGTGTTTGTTATATAATAAAAATTTTATTTTCGTACTATATTTATGATTTTTATTATTATTATTATTATTATTATTATTATTTTTTACTGGAGAGAGGCGGCCAAATATCCAGAACCGGCCCTGGTGGCTGGCAAGTCAGCTAGAGAGAGCGGTCCTGCAAGATACGTTTAGTCATTGGAGGAATCCGTTGATTCTGAGGGACTATTTACTAAATGAAAATGGCGCCGATATGCATTTTGAGATAAGACAATGGATCTTTGATGTTAAAAAATAAAATTGTACAATTTTCCGTTGTGAATTCAGTGCTCGTTGTTTCATTGTGAATTTTCCCCTGTTTATTTTCTCAATCTTTCTTTGAAAAAATCTGATAAAAAGTACATTGAAAAATTATCACATTCAAAGTTGAAATAACTTCAGACCACTTCATACTTTTGGCCACCCGGTATATTTATAAGATGCTAAAATATTTAAACTAATTTCAAAATATGTTGAGATATAATATGGATCTATTGCCTAGTATATGGAAGGAATTAAATAAATATAAGAAAGTAAAAAAAAAAAGATTATATATATATAAGAAAACATGACTTCTACGTGTTATACCTGTTGGTGGAGTTGGCTAGACCATAGACCAGGGGTGGAAATTTCTTGGCTGATGGGGGTAATACTCTACCAAGGTATTAGTGGCAGGAGTAGATGTTATAGGATGTAAGATCCAACGCCCTCTGTGTGTATGTTCCCCACCTCCAGGTACTGTTCTACACTTGTTCCGCTCCAGCCTCTCTACTCTCTCCACCTACAGATACCTCTACTCTCTCTCTCTCTCACAGAGTCTTTCTGTGTATAAAGAAAAACAAAAGCAACAGCTTCGCCCTACTTTGGGTCCTATCACTATGTCTTTCTAATATTTTGCCACACGTGCCCCCCCCCCCACCAGAATTGCCTTTCATCTATTGAAATACATTTTACACAACTTTCTCTTACTAAATTTCTCTCACTTCCAGTTAACAATTTTATTTCAAAATTTGGAATTTTTACTTTACCCTTGGTTATTCTAAATATTACAAAATAAAATGGAAGGTTTCATTATAGTGTTTATGACACTTAACATGGATTCTTGACCTTAGAATTCTCTCATAATCTTCTGCAAAACTATCATAAATAAATGTGATAAACTAGAAAATATGTTTCAAGTATTCTAGATTTAAAGAAATTGTTTAAGCCACTTTTGAGAAAAGTATGAAAACCTGAAGAAAAAAAACCGTAAAGTGGTATATCCGGCTGGTAAATTTGGACTCGAACTTTTGTGTCTATCCAGTAATACGATAAGTAAATCTGCCTAGTTTCGTGCTATCCTGCTTATGGGGCGAACGGTTCTGGATTCCAGTTCCTTGAGGGCACCATATTGGATTTATATAAACGTTTTCTAGTTTTCGATAACAATCGCAAACGTTTATTTATGATACTTTATCAGAGTATTGTTGTTAGATTGACAATGGACGGCGAACTATTATAGACCCATCTTAGGACAATCTCCTTTTGCAAAGACTGCCATAAACTTGTGATGAAAGTAATCTTCACATATTCCACTAGTTCACTGACAGGCCCACGATCACTACCACATTACTACGTCACTGGCAGGTTACCCTGCGCTACTCAACTAGCTCCCGCCAAACTCCCATCCTCCCCCACTCAGTTGAATGAGTAGGAGAGCCAAAAATCTTATACAAAATGCAAATTTAAGAAGATTAGAATGCAGTTAAACAAAATAAAATAAAAATATAAATAAGAAGTTCAAGTATCAATAATAGCTAATAGTCTCACTCTGTCGTTCTGACTCTAAATCTCTACCTCTCTACTCTTTCGCCACAATCCTAAGTTTTACGAATATATTATTTTGTAAATAATTAATTAGCATTAATTAGGTCATTATAATATCTTTCCAGCTTCTTAACTGAAAACCAAACTGCCAAAATCTAGAACACAACGTTTTTTTAGAGCACTATAATGAAAAACTAATTCCAGAACTGCCTTAGAATTAGTTTTTTTTTCCAAATGATCGCTTTAAAGATGGAAAATTTGTTTTTTTTTATAAAACTGCCAAAAAACAAATACAAAAAAAAAGAGAAATGCTGTAGCAAAGTCGCCTATTGACTTTCGAGCGAAACATCTTTGTGCCTACGCATAGTTTTGATGCCCGAACGAAATATGTGGTTTTGAACTTCTTTCGCTTTAGAATTTTAAAACAAAGACAAATAGGCGTATCTGTTTCAGAAAAAAATATATGTACAATCAGATAACTTACATAGATGAATTTGATAATTATACCAGTAAGCATGCCCACATATCAAATCTGACAAGTCCATAATATTTCCTTTTAAAGTAGTTAACACTATAGTAAGAGATTGTAAAAATAATAATAAATGTATTTAATATAGAGCAACGAGTGGAAAAATGTTTACGTCAGCAGTATATTTCCTTGAATTATCTTATCTTGATTGCGGTTTTTATTAGTTTTCAGATCGCTTCTATCACTTTTATTTGAAATATTTTTCTGAAAAAAATTGATTTTTATGAAAGTTTTGAGAAATTTTGTGACGCGTTATTGGGGATTTAAATCAGTGATTGATTCCACACCGTGTGCCCTGGAATGCACATTCATGGGCTCTTAATTATTTAAATACGCTATTAATTATTAAATACAAAAAATACTATATCTTAATTTTATTTCAACTTTCTCTACTGCTGTTAAGAGGACAATATTGTAATCGTGTCAAATTTTCGATATCTAGTATTCACAGAAAATACAAGTTTTAAGATCCCCTGTACACGAAAAGTGGTTTTTTGTAGTTGGTCTGTGGGTGGGTGGGCGTGTCTCTTTGTCAGGTCTGCATAACAAAAACGGAAAAAAAAAATAGGAGAAAGTTCAAACTTGATATCTTGTTTAAGCTCCTCCAGGGGGTGTAATAAAGTTTTGGTCTCAAAATCGGTCAATTGGAAGTATTGAGAATTTTTCGATAGTGGCTCCAATAGCACATTTTCTCCAAACTTAGTGTACCAATTACACATATAATAAATAGGTATAACTTTTATTTCAAACATTTTTCCGTGAAAGTTCATTTTAGAGGAGGGGTTTTTGAAGGAATGGTGGGGGTATGTTTTCTCCAAAGTACTAATTTAGTTTATTATATATTTCAATCATTTGTATAATATTATTAAGAATTAAATGTGTTGCCAAAATTCCAAGTTCGAAGAAAATGTATTGTTTGAAAGTGCCATTTTCCTGAATAGTTTTTCATTTTTCTGTTGATGTTTTTCTATGAAGGCACGAACAGGTTTCGTTAAAACTTACACAAACAATGCATACAGAGACCTAAAAATCAAAGATAAAAGGAAGAGATAAAATTTACTTATGGGGGGGGTTGAGACGGATTTCTCAAAAAAAAGTCGTTTTATTAATTTTAGACTCTCCCATTCATATAAACATTGAAGACAACTAAACAGTTGGTGAAAATGATAAGTTTGAAGAAAATTTTTAAATAATCACCTGTTTTTTTTTTTAATTGATTATGTTTATTAAAAATTAATTTAAACTCAAACGCGCCCACGATCACAATTAAATTAAGAACTCCTGGGTTAGTTGGTAGCGCTGTCTTCTGAACTAATACGTAATCCTAATCTTACTTCTATGTAATGAGTATAAGTATTTAATTATGGGTACCCGTAATTTTTAGTGAAAGTTCTAAGTAGGATGAAAATTTGTCAGTAATGAGAATTAATTTTAACGGGGATTCGCTGAAGAGCTTTGATAATAACTTTGCTTATAATATTGGAATTTTAGTATATATATAAGTATTATTGAATATGTGGATGAGTTGTAGTGAGGGGCGTGGCAGAAACATTAAGTTGAAGTCAACTCTTTACAGGAATTGATAGCCTTACTCTGATGAAGGATGGAGAATCCGAACACGGTCAGGAACAAATAAAATAAGCATGCTATAGCAGATAAAAAAACCCAGATAAGTGTATCGTAAAAGTAACTTTTGCTTGAAATGAATTTCTGAATTTCAACTTGAAAATCAATAAAAGAAATAATTTTTTACTTGCTAGATTGTAAATTTGGTTTAACGATGGTCTTAATGATTTTAATTTGATGCAGAACAGTGACGTATTCGACCATAACCTTGATGTTACCTCTGACGTTTTATACAAATAATAAATTGTATTATGACATTCTACCTAACCTATACAATTAAAAATTTATTATGTTATTAATATTTTATTACTTTATTCCGAACAAAACATTAAATTTTACAGTTTTTACTTATTTTTAAGTTTTTTTCCATAATATTATTATACCAGTTTGATTTTACTGTACCAGAGACTATTACGTTCTGCTTCTACATTATATTTGGAAATTCTTTAAACAGGTGAGATTGAATCTACTTTAAAAGTTTAATGACTTACATAAGTATAATAAATAGATACTATAAACAAAAAACAATATTTGTTGCGTCGTATAATCTCATGAATTTCTTTTACAGCAATTATCTATTGGTTTTAAATGACTAAATTTCTTCAAATATCAGTTTTTGTTTTATTTACGTTTTTTTAGAACCTTTCTAACCTGCTTTCAGTGTTATGCAGAAGGTAATCTATGACATGGCACTTTAGAACTAAAATAAATGTCATTTCAGTGCCAGAAAACCTAAAAAATTAATTTTCTCATTTTCAAACATAATTAAGCATAATCCAAGCAAACGAATTGAAGTAAGTGCGATTTTACTGAATTTTGTTTTTTGTTCAGATTTCTGCAATAAAGATGACAGCGAGTTTCTTTGAACTTAGTATACTAGCTAGTTGGTTTTGAAATTCTATTTTTGGCTCCAGGATATTGCGAGTGATTTCTTTGTAGCGTACACCAAGTTTATGGAGAAATGCCTGGTATTATAATTGGAGAAATTTGCACCTTCCACCAATCGATTTGTTAATTTTCTCTAATTTGTTTTAAACTCGGAATTTTTAGCAGTAAAATTAAATTCTCATAACTTTACATATAGTTTGTAGTTCTATCGATTGTTTTGTTTTTGAGTTGCGCTGTTCACTTACATGATTTCTGAAGAAAAGTGAAATTCAAATATTCGATACCATAGCCATACTTTATATCGATGCGATGGCTGTACCTGGGCCATCAAGTTTTGAGTTTCTTGCAATTTTTTTCTCGTTTTTGAGGTATTTCACTTTCAAACTTTTCTTTTTTCTTTTTCAAGGGAATTAAAAAAACTCAGTTTCGAAAATTTCGACACCATCGCAATATTTACTTTTAAAGCTCTGGAAAAGTAATATTTTAATTTCCAAAAAAATGTTTGTGTATGAGTAAATTATCTCAAAAACGAAAAATTGCAGGTTGTTACGAAGGTGTCAGTAAAATCCGAAAGATTGGGGGGGGGGATGATTAGGGCTTTCCTCTAAATTACCATTTCCATATATAATACGATCCTATTATCTTTATAATATTGATAAGAATTAAAAAATGGAAGAAGTTAGATTTTCCCCTTAGATTTTCTTCTCCTAAGAGCTTCTACAGCTCTTATTGTCCGGTGATGGTCAGTGTTGCCTGTAACGAGAGACATGCAGTGCACTAAAAAGGTTCAGGGCGTCTATATAGATTTCCTCTAACGCTTTAAATTGAAAAAACAAAAAAAAGAGAGAGTTAAAAATATTGCTAAAATTCCGAATATGATGAAAATCGGTTGACCAGAAGTGCGAATTTTTTTAATTTTGTTTTTTCTTCAGATTTCTCCGAATTTTCTCGATGAAGATGAGACCGAGTTTCTTTGAAGTTGTTATACTAACTACACATACATTGATAGGCTTATCAATTTTGTTTAAATATTTTTCCGAGTGATGAGTTTACGGGAATTTGGGGGGAGTTGGAAGGTCACGTTTCTTTCAAGTGCCATTTTTAGTTTAGATTCTCCCACCTTTCTAATATTGAAGTCACTAATCCATTTAATATGAAGAAAACTTATTAATTATGTAAATTGCGATAATTGATAAGTTATGGGAATGTTTCACGCCAAATTTTATTTCAATTAATCTTGTTAATTTTTCTCACAGAGTAAATAGTTAGTTGGTTTTGAAATCCTCTTTTGGCTCCAAGCAGCGAAAGATAATTTTTTTTTTTTATACATAGGTACATCAAAAATGTCTTTATGATATGCAAGAGAGCAGATTAAGAAGTAAATAAAAAATTCCATAAACAAACTGTGGACAATTCAAGAAACAAAGACAAAACAACTTTTTAGTATAAAAACTATTTATCATTTCCAATAGTTTGTAGAGGATCGAGACGGACAAAATCTTGTTTTCGCAAGCAAATTAATGCAGATCTTCATTGACAATTAGCACTAAAAATGCATGTCCTTGTGCGGAAACCGGTTTTGTGATCATATAAAACAAGATGGCATTGACAATTAAAATAAAATTATTTAACTCTTCTTAAGCTTTTTTTTTTTTTAATATAGTATATAGTTGGAAATTTAAAGAGAAAAGTTTATTAAATTTAGGTTTACAAACTGGATGTTGTGAAATATTGCCAGAAGTTCTCACTCTGTCCTTCACTAGGAATAATCAGTCTGATAAACACTGAAAGATTCAGATGGCATTTGTGTCATATACGAATGGGATTTTTAACTTTCTCTTCCATTCCTGGCATTTTTTCCCCCTAGTTGAGCTTTCAGTAGTAATAGTTGGTCAAAATCCCTGTAATAAGAAAAAGTTTTTTAAAAATTGGGAGCTTGGAGGATATCAACTTACCTTTTTTTCCCTACGCTATTGGACGCGAAAGGATTTTTGCCAACTTTTCGTGCAGCCCAATATGCATCACTCGAGGGCACTCAAAAATATGATCCTCATAATTTCCCTGTCTAAGAAACATAGGAGTTGACTCGGGGCATTTTCGAAGCCCTTTCAAGTACTTCCTCCGGTACTCGTTCACTGACACTTAGTAGGGAGACCATAAGTAAAAAGCAGAGGTAACATGATACTATTGCCGTTAGTGATTAGCGGTTAGTACTCTTAGTGGTTCACTTGACGAAGATTGTTTCTTGTTGTTTGTAAACTCACTGGTTTTAGATTTCTTGCTAATAGACTTGCTTTATTTAGACTGCTTTCTTTTTGTTATAAACTGAATTAGACTCCGAATTAGGCTCGTATTTTATAAAAAAAAAGTTTTAGGATTGAGTAAAACTTGTTGCTTAATCTAGTTAGGCAGTTGAGAACAGGAACTGTTTAGGACGTTCCTAAGATGCGCAGTACATAGACTGGTAGCGCTGGACCGTGGAAGTGTTGAGGAGCATATCTTTACCAGTACATTGGATGTCAGCTACCCATATTTCTGGAAAAATTGATTTTAGAGATCCTGGGATAAGTTGTCAAGTATTTATTGGGGAAAGATTCTTGGCGATGATTGTTAGACTAGTATGTACTTGCTATATCCTGAGAGCCAATATGTACTCCCTCACCAACCTATACTTATGTACTGTGACTTAAAGGATAAACTTACGTAATATTTCTAAGTTTCAAGAAAATTATAATTATATTATTGCAATAAGAGATGGTCGTGTGAGTGTTTCACACCTGATTTGTTTATTTATTTTTTTAATAAAATATCTCACTAAACCTAGATAAATATGAATTTATTACATATGTATTGTGATTTAAGACAAAACGTTTATATGTTTTTGTTGATTTATGTGCGGCCTTTGATCGGATAGGCTTTCGTTGATCGATAAATTGTACGGAATTGGAATTTCTACTAAGCTAGTACAAATAATAAGCAATTTAAATGAGAAGTCTCAAGCCGCAGTATGGTATAAAAATGCCTACATGTTTAAAACCATTATGGGTTTAAAGCAAGGTGCTATATTGTGTACATTATTATTTACCATCTTTATAAATGATAATGGTGAAGATTTATTGGGTGGAATTCATCTTAATGGTACAAAAATTAAATTGTTAGCTTTTGCGGATGACTTTGCGCTGATTAGTTCAAATTCCGTAGAATTAAAAATATGATATTAACGTTTTGAAATATTGTTTTAAATTGAGCTTTACAAATTAACTTGGCAAAATCTTAAATTATGGCTGGTCGCAATGGTGGACAGCCATCTAGGAGGGAAAAATGGCTCTTGATAAAGAAAATAAAAACATAATGGTTAATTCTTATATGGCTCCACAATTAAATTTATGTAAACATTTAGACAACAGATTACTAACATTTATATAACAGATAAAGGCGAAAATTGGCTTGAATTTTATTTGGATTATATATATATTGAAAATTAAGAATCCTATTATTGCAAAATTAGAAATGTTTAAACCATATTTTATAATTAGGCTTATGTACTATTCAGCATAGGTTTAGGGAAATAAATGGTATAAAATAGTTGAGCAGTTGTTAACTTTCTTTATTAAAAAACGATTAAGATTACCATGTAATACCCCAAATTATATTACTTTAGAAACTAAAATTCCCCTTATATTTGTATTTAATTTGCAGTTACATCATGACTACTTAAAGTTGTAAAAAATGCCGACACAAAATATCCAAAATTGCTGGCAATGGAAGCAATTCAAAGAAAATCTTATTGGAATAAAGATCTGTGCAATGCTCAGAGAGCACATTTGTAACAAATAACCAAATTACAATGCATTATACAAAGCTGAATACTAACAGTCCTGAGTTAATTTATAAATATTTAAATTATAATTTAGATTCTGATTCATTCTGTGTCAAATTATAATCTTACATTAGATAATATTAGCTGGATAATGAGAATAACCGGAGATTTAAACGATATACCAATAATTCAATATTCACAGTTTTGTTTATTGTGTGGTATGTATGAAATACAGAATATGACAAATTTTATACCATATTGACCCCGGCATTTAAAGAAATCATATTAAAATTTTGATCAGATCTGATCAGATTTCATAAATAAAAGATCTTCATTGTGAATTGTGATTCCTAAGGCTTTTCACTCCAAAAACATCCTCTAATATACTGACTAATAACTTCGGTATAACTTGGTGGACATACAAAAATATTGTTAACTTATCAAATTTAAATCTGCTGAGCATTTTATTTTTAGATTAGTTGCTAAATATAAGGCGGTACAAAGATTTTGTTTATTGTTAAGATAGATTGTATTGCACTTTACATGATTTTTCAATACTTTTTTCTTCTTTTTTTTTTTTTTTTTAGAATAAATCGGCATACTTCAAAGTTTTCTATAAATAATTTAATGTTGAAAAAAAGTTGGCATTAGTTATTCATTTATATAGTATTAGGATTTTTTTAAAGATTTAAAAATTATTACAAATGTAGTGACAGGCAGCAAATTTTTCACTGTTGCCTTGCAGCCTTACACATCAAGTTTGTCAGTATATTGTTTTGTTGTCAAAGTGTGATTGGCGTATATATATTTCTAAATATTAACAGCAACAAAATCTTAAGTGAAACACCCACAAGACATTCTTACTGCAATTTAAATGAACTCTAAGAGATAATTGTATACTGTATGGCAGCGCCCCCTCTTTGCCTGCCTAGTAAAACTGGTAGTGGCCGTTTAAAAGCCAAGCCTAATTCACATAGATTCTCCACTACCATCTAAAATCATTTTTTTCCTGAAGTAAGTTTGAAATAAAATTGTTAAGTGTATATATGCGTAACCAGTGATCCTCAAGTTAAAAAAAAAATAATTTAGCGACGTGAAGAATATGCCAAAAAGCTCAGAAACCTATAAAGTCAGCAATACCGGTTAACCAATTTTCTTCAAACAAGAAATTCTAGTAATGCAGTTAATGTATACTATTATTTTTTATACGTGGTAGAACCGTATATTGTACTGAAGAACACTATAAAGTATAGCTTAAATTTGCAGCTACCCTAGAATTCCCTCCAAAAATCAGTTTACAATAGAAAAATGTTTATAATGAAAACTGGAGGCCTTTATGTATTAATTAGTACGCGAAGCTTAAAGAAAATCGTTCGAACTATTTTCGTGAAATTTGTAAAAAAAAAAAAAAAAATTCAGCAGTTACGATTGACACTCATGCATATTGTTATCACCTCACTTACGTACTGCTTTCTGATTCTAAAAACTTTTTTTCGTACTCAAGGGACCTCAAAACATCTATTTCCGGTAAAAACTCAATTTCGAAATTTTGACATGGTGGCAGTACCTCTTTTTATGGCATTGAGAGAAGGAAAAAATCCTCTTGGACGAGAGATTGTTATTTAAAAACACAATTTACTCTCGCAAGTAAATCTGAGAAAAGAAATTGATAACTATTGAAGTTATTTAAGAATGTCGCCAAATGACTAATATAGATATATGAAGGTCATTCTACGAATGAAAGAGACAAAGAACTTTTAATAAAAAAATATTTACATAAGAATAACGATACTTTCAGTTATCATAAGTTGGCATCCCTACCAGCAGTTAGAAACAGCTGTTTGACCACTGTTTCAGCATATATAGCCTCTATTACTCATACAACGATGGCAAGTCCTCTAGAAATCTACACTTTAGTAGAACAGCATTCAGTGATACGATTTCTGATTTCTAGAGGAAACTATCTGAAGTATATTTCCGAATGTACAAACAATTCAAACTGAATCATTGGAGCCGTTTTCGATTAATTCCAAAAGACACTCACAAAGCTATTCTGTAAAGTTGCACTTCCGGTTAACCGACTTCAACTTTAAAATTCTAGCAATACTTCTAAAAGTACATAAATATTATTATCGCTATTTCTTAACGCTACTTGTTCCTCCAGAACTCCTAAAAACTCAGTTTTTCCAAGAAAATGTCTCAAATAAAAGTGATAGGTATCACTAAAAGTGATAGAAAGAAAATCGTTGAAGATGTATTCGACGAAAAACTGTTCAGTAAAAGCGCACTTCCGGTTTACTGATTTCCTTGAAACTCGGAATTTTGGCCATCTATTTATATCTAATTATTTTTCTTTGGATGATAGAACTGTAGAATCAACTATGATAGCACTTTAGAGAAAAGCATAACCCC